>JARQTD010000425.1:604666-622180 GCA_030142515.1 Cephus sareptanus
CGAGTTCCTGGTGGACGTTTTCAACTTCTCTTCGCGGAAGCTTCAACAGTGGCACTCCTTCGACGTTACCAGTAGCATGGATAGACAAAAAAAAAGAACTCCCTGGGAAATATACCTCCAGCCACCCATGGATGATGGATCTCTCTATAATGTTATAAGGAGCGATGAAAGTGCCAAAAAACCAACCTGACGTTCTGCGTTGGATTCCACCTCTCGCACGGCAACTCTCCGCTCTGTGGATCGTCTACTGGCGGATGCAAAATCGATATGCACAGGTCGCCGTTCTGCAAAAAAAAAAAATGAACAAAGTGTTTGGACACGTGTTCGGGCACTTGGGGGGGGGGGGGGGGGGGGCAGTATCCCAAGATGCGACGCCTCCATCAATTCTAATACGAAATCGATCTCTTGGCTTCGCTAGCCGTTCTATTGGCGATGGTCATTCACCTCGGATGATCTTGTCATTTTTTTTTCTAAGTTCCAAACTAGTTTCGTACCTGTGATTACCGAGGTCCTAATACTGTCTGCTCGCCCGAGTATCGAGATAGCGAATTTTGGGAGTATCGGATACCGATGCTCGTTCACGAAATTCCCAAGGCAGGTAATTCGGGAACGAAGGAGCGAGTACCCGGAGTCGCCTTCGGATTGAACTTTTACGTATCTTTATCGCCTCTGGACTGGATGCCATATTAAGTGCCGGAAGTCAGAGCCGAAAGGGCGTCCGGCGATATGCAGTTCACAAGTAAGGACAGCGCGACTCGAAGTAGGACAAGGCGAGCGGAGGTTCCTGGCTGGATTGAAAATGCTCATAACGAACAGGGGGCCCGAAGGTAAGATCCTCAAGTAAATGTCAGGGCTTGACACGGCCACTCGAGTTCCCTCCTACGACGCCCTGGTACTTCCAAGTGTTTCGACCTCACTCGAGGCGCAGGAACCTCGCGCCCGTACACGTATCAGGGAGTTGCGGGATAACGTAGAGAGCGAGCGCTTATAAGTATCGCGAAAACGTCCGTAGGATTAAACGTTTAATTACGCTACTTGCTCCAGGCCGGAATTGCTGCAGCCTAACGAATAACCCGTTTACGCACGCGGGGCAGGTCTGGACATTTAATTAGGCAAGTTCATCAAGGAAGGTCAAAGGGAAGCCTGGGACGAATGGTGGCGTCCGACAAGGATCCGTATGGGATCATCCGAAATTCCCTGCTAGACAATTTACGTCTCGAATACCGAAAGTTCCGGAAGACACAGGCGCATAGGGATACCGGCTATGCTCCATTCAGCATAAAGCCAGGATTCACCGCAGTGCACAGTCATCGCGTCGTGGCCGAGTGCCAAATTCGATTCTTCTGCATGGACCCTGCGTGATTTCGTAAAATCCATATGCAGCCCCGCGGGAATGCACGTGGGAGGAAGAAAAAAAGGTAAAATAACCAAAATAGCAGAGTATCTGACCCGTGCACGTGCATATGGAGTAGCGGCTAGTAAAATGGTCTAGAGGAGCCAGAAGTCGCCGTTGCGTGCGAATCGCAAGCCGGTTACGAGGAGGATCGACGCGTCACGTGTGGTTGCGGCTATCGGAAAAGCAATTCGCGTAAGTCCGACGGATGACGTGGAGCCTCGGAAGAGAATTAGCATCGCGAAGGAAAGTGCCTTTCCCTTCGATTTCGGGCGACTCGTTACGTCATCGTAACGCGCCTATCGATCCACGTCGATGGACTCGACGTAGTGACGAAGACGACTACCGGGCCAAAATGGCGGGACACTTTGTGTCTTCCGGTGGCGTTAACTGGCGTGAGATTCTGAAAATAGTTCAGACAGCCTGTATTCGCAGTCACGCGACCAAGGGATCGCGTGGCGAAAATATCGGGCGTCGTCGAAAAAGATTCGCAACCGCCTCGTTGCCCAAGTGTCGTCTAAATAATAAACTAAAATGAAGCTATCCGGAAAAGTCGTTTAAATTTTTCATCGAAAAAAAAAAAAAATTTTCCAAAAAAATTACAACTTTTCTCCATTGACAATACCAAAGCCCGCGTGAGGCGCTGTTTCACCACCTCGTCTCCTGGAAATATTGTCTCCTCGAGCCTCCGTCAGGATTGTCCACGTCAAAGTCCTCTCGTAAGTTCAGCGTCCTCTCGCTCGGAGCTACTGCGCGCGATCTCGCGAGAAAGAGCCGTTTCAAAAGTAGTGAATCGAGGAACACGGCAAGTTACAGAAAAAGACCGAATGAGAATACACATAGGTAGCCGGTGATTCGCGTGGCTCCCGACGGGAGCATCGGCGACCGAGGATGTCGACCGTGCGGAGGTCACTCGTGAAAATAGATTGTCCCTGGAATCGGTGCCTCGAGAAAAGCTCAGACCAGATGAGCGTTTACTCGTTCCCTCGCATTAATAAGAGAGAGACGAGACTAACAATCAGCCAGCTCAGAGTCAAAAGTCCGACAGGTCGGAAGCGCCGAACTTCTGAATTAAAAAAAAAATGGATATTGAAGAAGGAGAGAGACAGATACAAGACGCTACAGAAAATCATATGAGAAGCGCAGTGATACGTTACACAGAGCGTCGGGGCAACGTGGCTCGGATGCAACCTCGGATATTTTGGGGTCACGAGGTCAGAGTATATGGTCGTACGAGAGAGAGAGAGAGATAAATAAAAGGAGACTGACACAAGCACGTCTAGCTGGTTCGCAGTGGTTATAAGCATAGAGCGACGCGCCAAGATAAGAGAACCGCGTGTTCGCGGATCGTAGGAGTTAATGCGGAAGAAGAGTGACCTCCCCCCTTCGTCACCTCCTCGTTTCCTCGCTTAGTCGGCGTCTTCCGCGTCGCTCGTCTATCTCGGCGCATTAGAAGCCGAACGATCCCAGACCTCCCCCGAAGAGACGTAACGGTTCAGCCCGGACGATCTAGAGGCGCCAGCGTCGCCTTTTAGTCTTCCTAACGGTCCAACGTGGAGGCAGAGGATCGCGTCGAAGGAAAAAGTACGTGGAGGCAAGTGATACGAGAAGAAGGAAGTGACGGAAAAAGGTTCTCGAACTGGAAGGTCAGGATTGACTGTCGTCCTTGCGCACGTCGACCACGACAATCACCGTCGTCATTATGGCCAAAGCAAAAGCAATGCCGTTAACGGAGTCGAGGTCAGCGTGACCACCGAGAAAGGCAGCGCGACCCCAAGACGTCTCGTTGCTACTTTGGTCGCTTGTCTCTCTGCCGGATCGAAAGAGGTCGCGAGCGCGACCTTAGTTGACAGTTTCCACCTTATGAAGCATAGAGGTACGACGCCGTACTACGACGCTCTCTGCACGCTCCGACGAGTTCGGAGGCGTCGTCGACCTCCGAGCGAGTACGAGCCGAGCACCAGCGTCGACCGGAGGCACCTCTTTCGTCTCGTAATAATAATTCACCCGGTACGTACGGAGCCTCGAAAGAGAGACGTCGCAAGAGGGACTCCACTGGGACTTCAGTGCGTCTCGATCGACGTCCTCCTTCTTCTCGTAACAAGGAAGCGTCTCGCCAAGAGACTTCTCGTGACTCGTGGACACAAGGCGGCGGCAACACGGGCCACCATCTGCTGCCCCGCCGTTCTCCCCCTGAACCCGCCCGCAGCAGCAGCAGCTCACAGGAGGAACCACCGACGTCGTCGGCGTCACTTTAGCCGTTAACGTGTTTCGTTACACGCGAACAGCAAGAGGTCGCGTTACACATGCGAATACACGGCGAGTCGGGATTTGGCCGTAGTATAAAATTTTCATTTTTTTTTTTTTTTTTCATTAATTTTTCAAAATATTCACTCGGATTTCGCGTTCAGCGCAAAAGGGCATAAGTGAGGGTTTATCGATTCGTCTCTCCCCCAGACCCTTCACTCGAATCGATAGGGTGGCTAGGAAATAGCGTCGGGGACCGTATACTACACCCCCCCCCCCGCTCCAAACCACTTTGAGAAGAAAGCATATTCTCGTAATTTAAAAAATATATTTGTACTGTAAATAACGCGAAATCGAAATTCTTCCGATTGCTTTTTTTTGTCCATACTTCGGCTGCGGGTAATCAAATGATTTGGCGTCAATGACTCCATCGTTCTCCAATTGAATAACAGACCGTACGAATTCCTCGTTCGAATTGATACCCCGACGTATATGTCATTCCGCATAATCGGAGAGAAATAGAAGAAGCCACCGTCCGACAATAAAAATCGATAGTAACTCATGTAGAAAACTCACCTCGTACACGTTCGGATGCCAGACTTTTGTCATGAAACGAATGCTCGGCGGACTGTACGGATAATCCGGGGGAAACTTCATGTGTGCCTGAAAAAAAAAAAAAAACAGACAAATTACTACCGAACGAACCGAATAAATCATCTGGTCCGTCGAAAAGGCATAGCGAAACCGTAGAAATTGACGAAGGAGAAAGAAACGTTCCGTTCACCGGCGAGGACAAGGTCATTCACGCAGCCACTGTACTGCTCGTCATCGTTCGCTGCCCGCCTTCCCACCCACTTCGGATAACCAAAGCGTCGTCAACGCGCGAGCAACCATCTTCCCAGACAACTGCGCGACCCCCCCAAAAAAAATCCGACGAAATTCTCAAGCGTCCTGGGAAAGCCAAAACGAAGACCCCAAAAAAATCGTTGAAAATTATATTTCGCCTGTACGTCGAATGCATAAGCTTTTCCGTCTGGATCATTTTACCAGTCACGAATATTCTCTCAGGAAAGAAGCACCGGCCGTCGGAGGAGAAGCGCGAGGCGGGGGGTGGTGGGACGTCGAGAAGGGGGAAAAAGGGAGCAGGGAGGTTGCCCTAAATGCAATTCCAACGTCAGCTCGACGTGGGTTGCGGTGGAAATGCGGATTTGTAACGCGTTAATGTGATTTCCGTTGTGCGTTTTCCTGCGGCTGCTCCGAAATCCTTCATGAAAATGAGGCACAAGGAAAAGAGAAAGGACCGCTGAGAGAGTATAGAGAGTGTCAGCTGATTTCATGGGTCAAAGAGTCACTCTGAATTCTACCTAGGAGATCTTAGGAGGCAGTGATCGTCGCTTTCGGTAGAGACTTCAGGAAGGCTTCGCTAACGGGACGCGCTATATTGATCGCGACCTGGTCATGGCCCAAATATTCTGCCCATCCTTTGGGAATCCCCCCTTAGAATTAACCTACTTTGGTCTTTGGACGAGCGCGAACCAAATATTATTCTTGAAGAGCAACACGTCCTATGCACCACTGGTGGCGCGACTCCTTATCGACGATTCCACAAAGTCGGACTGCAGATACAATCGATCTATCGAAAACGGTCTTTCTCTGGTGTCCTGAAGCATCATCGTCACGGACACGGACAGGGCACCTTTCGAAAATAGAAAATCCTCGGCTTCGTTCCCATTAGTTCCGCGTCGATCGACCGAGAAGAAAAACGAAGGATTGAAGAAAAAATAGTCCCGCTCGACACGTCTAGGGTCGCGGGTTGCGACAGGAATAAACGTAACGCGAACGCGCTTTGCCGCTGTAAAAAGTTTACGGGTCCCGTTGGCTCTATAGATAAATTAAAATAATTCTTACTAACGCGGTGCCTATGCAGGGATCGAATGATCGATGAGAAAATCCCGATTAACTTTCTCCAGTAGTCGTTCCGTCTTCGCTACACAGAAATCTGCATGTCAGCTCGTAAGTTGCTTCATAGAAATAAGGCTCAACTACAATTCACAGTTACGCTCAGTGCTAGCCGCTGTTATTTGCTGACTCAAGATGTCTCCAGGTTACCCAAAGAAATCTTTCGATACCCAATTCCTATCCTGCGAGAGCAAAGACGATGTTTGAAAAATATGGGGGAAAAAAATAATAATAATAAAATGCATCCAGGATAATTGCCCTGCTACCCATTCTCCGTGCTACTCGATGCCTGCCGACCCAACCTAACCCAACTTCTGATCCGAGGGAGTCGACGAGAGAAACCCAGCAAGAAGGATAGCTCTCGTGTATTTCGAGTGGGTCGCAATATTACAAGGAGTGAAATCCAGGTTGCGTCTATCGGAAAGTCTCGAAATAAATCGGGAACGTGGGTTCGCCGAGCGACGGAGCGGCGAGCGTTATCGGGATCGGCCAGTCGAGAAAACCTGGCCTCCTTGGGTCTCCGCCACCGCTTCGTAATCCTACCGAGGACTTTGTGTGGGTAAAGCAAAGAGGAGCAGCCAGTGTGAGTAAGCAGAGTCATGTGTCGGAGCAGGAGTCCTACCCAATGGCAGAAAATCCTGACAGTGTTTGTATAGAAAAAAAAATTATAAATCCAACTTGTCCATTGGATTGAAATAAAGCATAAAATTTACTCAAACGTCGCGCGCATGGCAAACGGTAATACTTAATACAGAATCAAGAAGCAATTCGGGTCTCTTTTCTATTTATAGAACGCTCTGGCAACTGTACGAGGAATCGGTGAAAGGAGAAAGAAGAAAGTATAGCTCCCGTGTGGAAACTTACGAAACATGAAAAATTATTCAACGGATGATACCAGTCACGTGCAAAGCCTAAGAGTTATCCTTGAAGAGCGCAGTGACTTCTAAGCCAGCGAAGCTGAAAGCTCATGCCGATTGCCCGATACCGCAACCTCCGTAGCCTCGAGATTTCGTGCTGTTAGCAGTGAAGTATGCTTTACGGGAGAGTCAGGAGACACGCGATCGGTTTACTTGGTTTATCCAAAAATCGAATGTCCAGAATAATGAGAGCGAATCGTGCCGTTTATCAGCATTCTCTTTCTCTAGTTCCGTGACTGTACCTATGGGTACAGAGTCGGACTGGACGTTTAGCTGCTATAACTCCAGCTCGTATAGGCTCCTATAGCCACTGCAGCTACCGTCATAACTGCCATAGTCCTACTATAGCAGCAGCTAGGTAGCCGTCGGTGGTTACGTTATTACACAGAGAGGAGGACCCGTTACGTTATGTAGAGAGGAGAGACTGGCGAGAGACCAGCAGTCGGCTAGCACAACGAAGCAGAGAGTGGTTTAGAAAGCGGACAACGCGAGTCGAGCGAAACGCGCCTACGGTCGGTGGTACACATAGACAGAAAGAGAGAGAGAGAGAGAGAGAGAGAGAGGGAGAGGGAGAGATAGGTAGGAGACAGAGGAAAAGAAAGAGAGAAGGAAGAATAGTTGAACATGTACAGGGGGGACACCTCGGTACGTTCGAGAATATTTCTGTCCTTCGAGTCTCGAGATTTTCCAGTCAGCTGGCTTAGCGCGATAATTAAAATGCCTCCAACAATAATTAATTTCGTGGTCACGCGCTGGAAAGACTTTCCAAAAAGCTGGAAAATCATCGCCGATCACGTGGCGATGTTTGAGGGACCATTCGAAATGGCTGATCCCGCTCCATTTTCATTCGAATTTCCGGGTTATCAAAGGCCTTGAAGATTGCTTCATGCGTTCATAAAACTACACGAATAGGCTCTTCATATTTAATATGGTTCTGCATCTGCTCTTTCGATGTTTCTTGAGGATGATTAACGACCTCGGGAAGACACATCGATAACGCGGCACTTTTTACTCATGGATATTCAACGATCCGACGATCGATCAGAAATTAAAAATTTTATTGTAACATCGTCGCAGAAGCTCGGTTCGTACTAACTCTCATTTGCGTTTATGAAATGTAACCTCGGCGTATACGTGTAATCAATTGTTTTTCTTAAAGAAGGAACATTTGGCTGTTTTCAAGGCGACAGATTCTAATCTCTCGGCGAATACCACGTGTACCATGTGCCAATGAAAACAGTCAATATTTTTTCCGTAATGCGTCTATAGAGTTGTCGCAGACAACGTATCTCCTGTCTCATAGGACCTTCCGCTGCGGTTTTATCGATCGCGTCCGACGGTACCTGATTCTTGTGCCATAGGGAAAGAAAAAAACAAGAAACACGAGCGACTAAAATAAATAGAATAAGATTCCCCTGTCACACTAATTCCCCCCGTTATTTACGTGACTGCGAGTCTTCGAAACAATCGCCAGACGATTTGACGAGCTTCGCTGACTCTTTGTGTCTCTTTTGTAGCGCAATGAGAACGGGACCTGAGAGGATTGCGCGAGAATGCAGGTCAACCAACGATGACGATGATCCCATTGCATTAGTTCATCGATATAATATAAGCGCTATGGCAAAGCTGGCACTGCAGCTTGGGCAAGAGCTCCTTCGCAATTTTAAATTCCCAAGCCAAGAAAGAAATCGGTTCGCGCGTCGATTAATGCCAGGGAGCCGATCGACGACGAGAACGAGCGACCGTGTCGCTCTCGATTCTCTCCCGCGCTCATTTAATATTCCCAGTTGCCTTCGTAGATATCTTTTATCACGAGACACGTGAGAAAGTGACTGCGACGAGCCCAGGTGGTTGCACGCGCGAATGCATGTCGTAACTTGTTACCATGTAAATTTGGTCTTTCCCATAGAAAAATCAATGATGCACAACGTACTACTATCCGACTGGCCCCGGCGGCCAAGGTAATGTCAACTTCTGCTCGCGTGCAGCGAAATTGCACTAGGTTGACATTGCGGACATTTGGAAATGAGCGCAAACGAGCTTCGATCCGACTTTAAGAATTATTAATGCACCCAATGGGATCAATTTTGTTTTTCATATCTGTTTTTCCTCCCACAAAGAGAGACGTGCGTAATTGACTCTGATAATATTCTAGGTATACATTCGCTGTAGTTCGATTTGACTGAACTGAGTTGACGTATTTAAGGCTTTGCAGCATCGTTTCGGTAAATAAATTTCTATTCAGGAGGAATGTTTTTTTTTCGGGGTCAAAACTGTTTTGATATGTTTAGTAGTTTTTTTTTGTTGTTGTGTAATAAAGCAGCATACTATGGATATATGTGTCTGTGTCCACCGAGCACATTGAAAACTTGTTCTTCAACGTGAGATGTTTGTTCGCTGTTCAGTATATACGTATAGTGAGACTTTTGCGCATCGAGAGATCCGCATGATTCTCTACGGAACAGCCTCTTCCAACTGACAGGGTGTCGCTGGAGAAGAATAACGTAAGAAAATCCGAGAATTCGTTTAAACTTTTAGTAACTTCGAAACGAGATATGTTTACTATCCACGAAACGGACGCAAATTGAATACTATTACCGAGTTGACGTTACTTTACGATACCTTGCAGTTAAAGTAGATAACATCCTGGAAATTGTTATCATTATTCCTTTTGTCTCTGTGTACCTATAACGTAGCTGTATTTTCTTTGTTGTAATTGCACGTGTCAATGGCGTCCACGTGACGCACGAAATACGCGAACTTATCTTGAAATATTAATCATTTATATTATTTATTTAGCGGTATTGCAGAGAAAAAAAGATTCTTCGATATGTGCGAGATATATTTGGCACCAAATGTTGGATGCAAATAATTCGTTTTAGACTGGATAAAGGGTGACTGTTGTTGCTACCAAATGACAATGATGCAGGAGTAAGAAATTGCGAAAATTGCATTGCAGTTTAGAAACTGCAGTCAACCAGAAGTGCATGAAAGAGAAATGGTAATTGGCTTTTATTATGAACTGTGAACATTAATCTGATAGGGGAACTTTGCAAGGCAAATCTTGCAGTGTCCTCTACACGAAAAAAATACACTTTATTTAAAATGGTAACTACAGTGGATATTGGTTGGTTGGTATATACACTCAAAAAAAAGAAACTGTTAGAATATAGAATAACGTTAAATTTTGGAGTCTAAATTTTGTAGTAAAAGTCATTTCTCTTGGTATCACTAGATAAAGAAAAATGCTATTGTGATAATCACAGTTTTTATCAGTTATTTACAAATATTACTTCCTATCCTGCTGCAGGCGCGTTCTGCTCCATCGTTCTACAAAATGATGCATTGCTCATATTTCTTTTTCGCGATCTTCCTACAGTCAGCGAATAAAGCTATTCATACAAAACTGACCATGAACCAGCTTTCACGGATTCGTAAATTGGGCATCATTCCAAACGTTCAAATGTACACGACTTAAGCATTTATCCGCAGAATATTAAATATCCTCAAAGAAAAAGAAAGAAAGAAAGGGAGCTGTCCACTAACCTTGAAGTATCCACCCTGGTAAAGTGTGTCTGGTGGACCGAAGATCGCGACTTCCCATTCGAACATATTGTCCTCGTTGACGAGTTTCACACGGAAGCCCTCGACAGGTTCTTCCTGAAGGCTCTTGTATTCGAGAGCCAGGGCTCTGAGGGCGCTACTCGTGGGTTGTGCCATTTTTGTAGGTTCACGAAGTCGAAGAACGTGCACCTCACCAGGAGGTGAAGAAGAACGTGGTCGTAAGCTTTTATAAATAAGCTCTGTAAAGCCTTCACAACAACACCAGCACCAAGCTTCGAATGGACGGATGGACGCCTTTGTGATTCGACGAGTTACGTCGTGGACGCACACGAGTGCGAGACTCACGGTTTTCTTCGGTCTCTTTTAGTTGAGAACGATGTGAGCTACCCTGGCGAAGTTCTCTTTCCGCACTGACGCGTCCCCGGCAGGTACTCACCAAAACCGCGAATAATCGCGCTTCTTCGAAATTAACTGCGAAACTCGAATCGCCCAATAAACAAAGGAACGCGTCCTTCGTGTTCTCAACTGCGAAGTGTCCCCACGATCAACAATACACCATTCCCAATGCGTGCACCTCGACTTTAACAAAACAGCTGACGTGCTGCTCTGTCGTCACCGTTGCTTAGTGCGCATGCGCAAAGATGTGTGCCATTATTAGTTTGTTCGTTAAACGGACGTAGTGAGTTTGAATTACCGTTAAGCTTGAAAATTTAGATTTTTCAAAATACTGTTGCCTATCGTAGGATAAATGCAATTATTTCTAGCCTAATAATGATTTCGTTTTTGTTTAATAGACGAGGTTTAATATTTTATGGCAAATTTTAGTTTCGTTTATGCTTAAAGCTCGTTCATAACCTCCTCAATGGTTAGAATGTAGTCTTATTGATTTTAATACGATGGTCGGTCAGTTAGAATGTATCTTGAGAGTAATAGTTCTAGATAAAGTTTCTTACAATACTGTGAGATAGCGTTGGTGTATATCATATCGAAGGTGAGCATCCTAAGATTTTCTGTGATCCTGTGTTATTTTCAAATATTAATTAATTAAAGTATTAATTCATAATGAAAACCACAATGAATTGTATTTTTTTATTATGAATTATAACAAGGCACTGAACTTATCACAGATCCTACAGCAGTTACCGAATACAGCTTCCTCTATGCTTTTTATGTTATCAAACTTTACATTCTTTTTTTACAAGGTTACATAAAGTCGTGATAATTATAATTTATAATGAAATAATAATTTTAACATTCAGGCTCTCACATTCCCATCATGTTTTCTTTTAACCAATCAAGAAGCTCGGATTAGTAAATCCAGATAGAGTAGGAAACAGCTTTATCTGACTAATACAGCCACTACACAGCATTCTATGCAGTAAATTTTATAAATGATATACTAGTTATCTCATAAACGTGACACAGCAAGTTACATCTTTCCGCCACGAAAGCATAAAAAGCCGTTGAAGCTTCTATAAGATTCTAGTAAAATACAAGATTCAAGCGGTGTATTTCGCAGCGGTAACGCCTTTTATCTTGGAATTCTAAGCGTGTAAAACATTTAAAATGACTATCGAAATTGATCCTCAACTCTTCAGAGTATTTGCCTTCTGGTCTGGTATTCTGATATTAAAGATTATGAGTATGTCATTTTTGACTGCAAAACATCGAATTACAAAAAAGGTAAGTTCGTTCAATGTATTTATTTATAATTCTTTATCAAATATGCCATTATGCTGTTACTTCATGTGTATCTATGTCAGTTGCATCATTTGATCAATAACAAGTTCTTTTTCTAGTTATTGAGCTTCAGATGGCAAGTTCAATTATTTGTAAAGTATTATATTGTATCGTATTCATGTTTCGTATCATCCTTTTCTGGAATATGTGATAGTTTTATGTATTTTATTATTCTCTGTGTAGCTATTATAACTGTACGAATAAATGTATAATATTACTAATTCATAGTTCATTTTTGTTTTAGGTGTTTGCTAATTCAGAGGATTTTATGGGTAAATCAGACGCGAAGGTCAAATATGACGATCCAGATGTGGAGCGTGTACGTAGAGCACATCAGAATGATCTTGAAAATATTTTGCCCTGGTTTTTAATTACATTTATTTGGCTGCAAACTGGTCCTTCCGTTTGGCTGGCTACTCAGCTCATCCGTGCCTTTGCAATTGCAAGATGCACACATACTTTAGTATATGCTATTATTCCTAAACAACCCCACAGAGCATTAGCTTTTTTTGTCGGATGTGGGATCATGCTTTATGAGGCTGTTTCCGTTATACTGCACTTCCTCTGAAGCGTACAATTACTGTCTGTACTTATAACTCTATAGATTTCTTTTAAAAAATTTGGTAATTAAGGTAAAGACATAATGTGTTATGATGTCATAATTATATCAAATATTGATAGCATTTGTTTGGCCATAGAACAAAATATGTATGTTAATATTCAATATATTTTTTATATTACAATATATACTTCTCAGAATATACAGAGTATTTCATTTCTCCCAGTCTGTCATACTTTATTATTGATACGAAAAAATGTGATTAAGCAAAATATAATAAATATAAATACTAAATAATAGCATGCAGTAATAAGTTATTGCTCTATTTTTTAATATCATAACATGGCATTAGTCTCAATAGGTAATTAAAAATATCACTCTTACTACCATCACTGTTATAATGGTCAACCTCAATCCACTCCATTTATTAAAGTTCATACGCTTGTTTTCACAAACAAAAGTCTTTTCTGAACTATTCACTTTCAAAGCTCGAATCATTTGTTGGACAGGTCCTTGTGTCAAAGTTCAAGGGTACCAGAGGTCAATAAACTTACCTCAAATGAATTTCTTTAGAACTCTGCTTTTAGTCGAAGTTATAAAATCTCACTAATTGTATCACATCATTATGCCTAAATCATTCATATGCTATGAAAAATAGTAATTCTGAAATTATAAGTTTTTGAATTTGACACGTTACGTCACGTTCATTAGAACCAACCATCACATACATAACTGATAAAACGTGACTGATAACGTTAGACGAAAGCTAAAGAAAGTTTCTCGCTATTTTTAGATTCTTGTAATAATAGGAAATTCGTTAGCAGAGTTGAGCGAACCCCACGACAAAAAGTACCAAGGAGAGACGTCGCGACGGCGCACCGATTGTGTATCCAGGTATCCAGGACGACGCTTGAAGTATCCACTGTCGTTAGTAGTATAATCAGTGTAGCCAATGAAGGTAAATAACTATAGCAGCGATAACGTCAGCCGCCGCGTCGGGTTGCATTTCGTGGTTGCACTGGGTGAAGGTAACGCGACGGCGCACCGTCTGTTTAACGTCGTATCCCATGGCAACGACGTCTGGCGCGGGAATGTGAGGCCGCCGCGATTTTTCGGTATCTTGTTAAACTCGTCAGTGAACGACGAACCGCGTTAACGACGCGTTCCGTACGTTTTCTCGTTACCCGTCGAAAAGCGACGCCTCTCGCTGTAGTGCCGACGGGTCTCATTCTCATTTAACGAAATCGTTTTATTTCGAAAGACACGAAATTCCCTTAAAGTCCGAAAACAATGACATCGCAACATTCAGCTAATTGCCGAGAAAGACTCCATTTCGTAAATTCCCGAGTTACGAATTTTGAGTCAAACGATATAAAAAGTTCCTAAGAAAAAGGCTTTACGAGTACCGTGACCTTTTTAAGCTTAAAATGTCCTCGGTGCTTGGCCCATAATTACTCTCTAAATTTAAAATAATTAAAATAAATCATACCATTTAAAATCCGTATTCGCCGTCAATAGATTTTCATGATAACGTAAAATGGCGTTAAATTTTTAAAAAGCGACCAGAGGAAGCGGACGACAGGAACGAATGACGTTGCCAGATTCTATACAGGTGGTTTCAGGTTGGTATTGCATTTAAATTATCTGCTGACATACCAGAGCAAATTACAATAATTATGCATAAATCATACCGCTATTTCCCTCGATTGCACATAAAAGAAGCATATATGCTGAATCATGCTAAAACAGATGTTATACGGAAAAAGTGGGTATACCAATCTACAGTAATAGAATAGTAAAAGGTAAGAAAAGCAAGCTCACGTGCAGCCGTTCGCACGGTACCGAAAGTACAGCGAAGCGATAAGCTCCCTTTAACTGACCTTTTGCCACGCGATTACATTTGCCAAATATTTGCAGAGCATTAAAATTCCTTAACGTTCATCCCATATGTTGTAGCAACACTGAGTTATAAAGATGCTAATGAAGTTACAAACCTGCCAACGCCAATTTCAACGAGTCTACGTACCCCCGTACCCATGGCATACCAACTATAATTATTTCTGTGAAAACAATGGAAAATCAAGCGAAGCAATTTTACCAATGCAGGTCAAACGTCAAAGGCTGCATAGTATAGATATATAATATACAGTCCAACCATTGTTTTATCGATAAACACGTTAGTATCTACCGTAGGTTAGAAAGAGAGAAAAGAAAAGGACAACGATTGCTAATGCAAGAATTTAATTAAAATTACTTCAATGAAACTGTATCTCTCCCCACATTCGCGCACATCGTTAAACACGTGTATCCATACAAATATATATATACATATACTATAAATACTGGAAATCCACCAGATCGACGTAACATCAAGACCACGTGGCACATGTGTCCAGTCTGACCAACAATAAGCCGACATCGACTGTTTTTCTTATACTAGGAATTAGATGAGACATACCTATATGAGGATATGTCACAGGGAGCCACAAGGAGCCACATTTACCCATATGCATATATTTATGCTAGTAAAGGCTCGGGGTTACAAACTCGTATAGGTGCAACTATACAGTTATGGATAATCGTGTAAATTTTCTGTCACAGCTTTATCCAGTGTGGCTCCACAAAATTGCATTTCGCCGATTCGCCAACAACGTGGCGATTTCAATTGAATTTATACGTGAATTAATCGACGGGCAGGAACTGACTATTTGACTAATGCGTTTTACACACGCACATACGGAGACCTGTACAAATTGGATTTATCAGTCAGATTCGATGAGTGTCGTGTGGTCGTTTGCCGAACTGATGCATTTCGGTTGAATCGCCCTGTAGACATAAAAGTGTCTTACGATCAGTAACAATATGAAAAATAGACACGTGGACAGAACTGATTGCGACTTACGTATGTTTTAGTCGATTCGAAGGACAAAGGTGGTTTAAGACTTTTTAATCCCATGAGATTAATTTTTTTTATTCACCTTAGCAACGTGCCACAACTTGACAGTTTCTTAGGCCAGACGGTCGACCTCGTTTGAGAGACACTGTATACACGTTGTGCTTTAGTGTCATGGCCGAATAAATGCGAAGCCGAAGGATTCCTTAGTTCGATTCTGCGACAGTTGGAATATTCTTTTATTTACATTCGACGTAATTGGCTTTGTTTGCCTATTAAAACTGGCGCAGAATTCCTTAAATATTCCTCATTATTTCTACGAACCAGACACTCGTCTCGCCTTTGCTTTATCTTGAGAAAAAAAAAAGACTGAAGCCAAGACCAAAGAGTCGTGACATCATGGGCTGGAAATGCACTTGAAATCTTTCGGCCCTGCAGCTGCACGGCTGCCACTTCGGCTATGCAGGCTTATGCACTTTTACGACGTCCTGAAGGAAACTCGTCGGATTTGTTGTTGTTCCGAAATCCTCTTGTCGTTTCCCGTGTAATACTCTGCCCGAGTAAACAGTTTGTTCAGTGAATAAGTAACGAGGGGATAAGCTACTGAGTTCGAGCTGCAACAGGATGCGGTTTACTCGGCCGAATTATTCGTCTCGAGGATATACGTGCATTGATTGGAGAAATTTTTTTATATATTTTCAAAGCTCAAATTTCGCGGGTCTAACCATAACACTCGTGTGGGGTCAATTGGTCGTACGCGAATGACATGTAGCCTTACTTCTGGTGACGTCATAGCTTTGACGTCCCATTGGAGTCAAATCCATTTTAAATATTTGAAATGCCGAGAAGTCGAGGAAAAGATTTTTTTCAAAAAAATTATATCTGTTTTACCAAATTGATTTATGTGGTATGTTAATGTGTATAGTCGAGGAAGGTTCTATCTCGGGTAAGACCGATAAAAATGTTTTCACTTTATCGAGTGATAATGAGAACTCAAGTAGGAACGAAGTGAGGAAGAAGAGAAGCAGTATTCGAGAATATGACTGTTTATTAAGCGATTCAATTTCGAAAGTTTTACCTTTAAGATTAATTAACAACGAGACTCTGCAGTTTGTTATATCAGGTTGTTTCCAGAAGGAAATTCGAGTCTCGGCAGAAAGTTAAAGAACTTTACAATAACCAACCGAGACAAGCCGATTTATGATTCAAGAACAACAAATCCACTGTCTATGCTGAACTTCCTGGATTTTCAAGCAGAAATCATCATAAGACTAAAAGAACTTGTAGCTTCTAACAAGAACGTAAATTCTATGAATAACGGAAATGAGTTCCCGTTCGCACTAGGTACAACTAAATATGGCTCTGGACACTTTATCTTTGTCCTTTTACCATCCCCGTTTCTCCAGAAGCTTCGCGCAAATTCGAAAGATGATTCACGGATCGACAAAGTCCCGAATGAAATTTTATCGTCTGCAACGAAGCCGAGAGTCCTAGGTGCACGGTAAACGCCATTTAAAGTGAAATTCAAAGAAATCATCGAAATTGGTAAAACCGAGTAAAATGGTGGGTAGTTTGACCGTTCAAGGCCGTTCGAAGACTCACGGTTCCTATTGCATTCGAACGAATCGCGTGGGTGGTTCTGTCTATGACGTATGCCGTACTCAAAAAACATAAATCTTATCGTGCTACGTCACGAGTCAATGAAATCGTTATTAAAATTAACGAAATCCAGACTACTTAAAATTTCATGACTTGGGTTGAATTTTAAAACTAGAAAAAAATATCTGCCATACTGCAGAAATAAAGCGTCTGCACGATAAACGTAAAAAAGTCCATCGCTTGTATACCGATCGCAAGAATTCTCTTAGCAGTCGGATGACGCGTCTTGCAGAGTTTCTGGTTCGCCCACAGATTCCGTCTCGTTCACCAAATACGGAGCACGTTGAGAAACACGGCAGTCCGGGCCCGTGCGGCCCTGCACGGCCGCACAGTGACTATAGCCGATTTGTTGCCCACGCTTTGACCTTTTTTTTTACAGACCCAAACGAAGCCTACAGAGAATTTTGCTTGGCCGAAATATTACGAGACCGAAGTATATATATATATATATCATATATTTTAACAATATCAATTAAATTTTCCGTCTTATCTTTTCACTTTGTATATGTATATTAGGGTGGTCGTTAAATAGCGTCTGATCGAATTTCGTTCGTGCCGCCCCCCAAATCGTTTCCAAAAAAAT
>JARQTD010000425.1:622280-727587 GCA_030142515.1 Cephus sareptanus
AAAATCTGAAAAAATTCAGGGATTATTTTTTATTTTTTTGGAAACGATTTGGGGGGCGGCACGAACGAAATTCGATCAGACGCTATTTAACGACCACCCTAATGTATATACACGACACTACCGAACGAGGAAATTCCGCGCAAGAGACATTTTCGTTAGTTGGAAACGTATCCGGCGGATTGAAGATTCTGCGCTTCTATCGCGTTAAGTAAATAGCAGAGCGTCTCGGCTGTGAGAAGAGGTTTTATTCGCGTCTAGAGACACGGAATCCCTTTGTAAGGCCTTTTTCTCCTTCGGGAGGAGTGTAGCGTGCGAGTGCGAAAGGGAGAGAGATGGATTTAACAATAAGAGGAAACGAGTACCCATTACACCTTCATGACTGAGAACCTTTATTGCTTTTACCAGGAATACGAATCTCTCTCTCAGCATCTTCAATTCAACTTTCTTCTTCCCGTTCGTCATCGTTATGACGATCAAAGTGAATTCTATTGCCTTCCCTTTTATTTTTCCTTTATCGCTATTCCAAACAGTCAGGGCCCAAGTGACGCGAAAGAGTTCCCAAACACGACAGAGTATATTTGCGACTAGTGAGTAAACCGACGCGTATGCTCCGACTCTTCGAAGGACGAGGCGTGACTGTATTTAGTTATAAATTAGCATTACGCAAGGCGCCGATATTTAACTGGCACTTTTTTATACCTATATATGTCCACGTATAAGTTCGTGCAGACGCGTGTCTGGTTGCTTCCTGCCGTCGGGTGCAACATTGTTTTTTTTCGACTGACGCGTCGAGTTACGTGAAGCCTGGAACAAAAAATGGCAACGTCGTTGGTTCGATCGAAAGTTTGATTTTATGAAGTAAAATTCAAAATTACGACCGCGTCATTTAATTTTCTTGACTTTTTCTTGGGTAACGCTTGTGGCCCAAAAAATAAATGCTCCCGTTATCTGTCTTATCTCTCGACGATATTACGAATAATCAGTACGAAAGATTCATTCTGTCCTTTTACCGTGCCGAGAACTCGAAAGACTTCTTTCCGATTAAGGCGGAGTCGACGAGACTCGATCTGAATCGCGAAACTGATGCCAAAGGGGAATCGATCGAATTGGGTCGATCTCTCGATACTTTACATCTTATTATGGCGCCGATATTACGTGAAGAGAATTCGATAAACGGCTGCCTTGATTTTCGCGGAGAATAATTTTCATTAAAGTCGAGCGAGCTGCTGCTGCTTAATTGGTAAATGGATGAATAACGTGACGGCAAAGTGAATTCAATGAAATTCACGCTAATCGGAAGAAATATCCGCGACGGAGAGAACAATGCCCAAAAGCAACGTAAGCCGAAATAACGTGTCACGTGGCCAACCTGAATAAATTGAACAACCGATCCCGTACAGCCAGTTTACAGTTTTTCGTAGGAGATCGTCATCGTTTGCAAGAGCTACGTCATCGCCTGGTTTACTTGAAAATTGTGGTACCGGTCTCGCGATGTGTCGCTGCGTGCAGCGCGGGAGAACCGGTTCCACGAAGGTGCCCGACTGTAGGTGCGTGTGTGAATCGTAAGAAGACCGCACGCACGCGCACTGAAAGACAGATGTAAATAGTCATAAGGCACGTAGAGTGATTAGGTTAGGTTAGGTGTATAGGAGGTAGAGGTACGATCGTGATTAGACGATGCGAGAGGCATGTGTGAGATCAGTGAGTGCGTGGCTGCTAAATGGCTCGTGTCGATGTGGTAACGTCCCACGCGGCTGTGAGCGAGCTGGAAAAAAGCAGAAGTAGGGAGAGATCGGTACCAGAGAGACGGAGACAGAGAGAGAGAGAGAGAGAGAGAGAGAGCCGTGAGTTCTCAAGCGTTAGCCACTTGTGAGAGTCTCGTATGTCCACCGAGAGAGAGAAAGAGAGAGATAGAGTGTGTGTGTGAAGTTTATGAGTGCGTTTTCTGCCATTCTCTGAGAGTGGGAGAGTGAGAGAGAGAGAAAGAAAGAGTGTTGGAGAGTCTGGTCACTAGAGTTTACCAGGCGCAGCCGATGCCACATCGACTCGCGATACGAAACCGTCAAGACCATCGGCAGTTTTTAAGCCGCGAACGCGCAAGACACGCAGGCAGTGAACGAGAGAAGCGAAGAGAAAGAAATTCGCGAAGAGTTTAAATCGAGTGAAAGGAAAGTGTTATAACCGAGAGAGAAAGGAATTTACTGAGATTTCGAAGATCGTTATGCTTTCTTGTGAATCTTTTTTATATTGTTGATGTTATTTATATTATCGTTTTTCGTTCGTTCGCGTTATTTATTTGAAATTTAACTTACCCGTTTACACGTGTGATGATCTGGTATTGTATTTAATTCGTGCGTTTATTATATTTCTATCCGTTCGGATCCCCGTGCTACGCGTGGAAGAGTAATTCGAGCGTGTCGATAGTTTACGAATTGCTTTTGTAAACAGTGAGAAGTAAAGGAGAAACCGAGTATTTACGATCCGGCTGTGTTGACCTAAACGTCAAAATGACTATTCAGAAGAAAGGAAGCAATACGAAAGGGAAGAGCAAAGGTACGACGAAGAACGTAAGCGAAGTAGCCAGCACGTCCAGCACATCCAGCACATCGAAAACAGATGCGGCGCGTAAGAGCTCGACGGCCTCGAGCGTACAGTCGACCGAGGTCGTATCGTCGACGAGCGTCGTCCAGGAGGCGAAGAACGTAGCCAAGAGCGAGTCCAGGAGTAGCGTCGTTGAGATGACCAGCGCGAGCCGTGAGGTCATCATGGACTCGAAGGGAAACGTCATTAAAGTCATTGAGCACGCGCCAAAGACAGTGAAGCAGGCCTCCTCGGCTTCGAAGCTAGGCAAGAGTTCAGAGGAGTTCATAGCCGGAGAACAGACACAATCCTTCAAACAAGGATCATCCAGGATCCTGCAGGAAACCGATCGATCGACGTCGTCAAAGAATTTGAAAAGTCTTCAGGACTCTGGACGCTCCTCCATAGCTCAGACTGCCCAGAGTGAAACTTCTGGTCATACCAGTAAATCCCTACAGACTCAAAGACAAAGTCAAACTTCGTCTCATTCCCAAAGTACGAAAAAGTCCACCTCGTCCACCGCATCGTCGGAACAAGTGATCGATGGATCGGCGCCGATTGTTCAGACCTCTTCCAAATCGAGCGAGACCAGGACTTCGGACCAGGTCGCCTCACAAGGGGTCACCAAGGACGGACAGACTGTCATGAGCACGACGAAGATCCACGAGTCAGGTCATAAGGTCGACGACAATGGCGTGGTCACTTCCAGCAACAGTCGAAGTGTCGACAGTGAGACCACCGTAACACCGGAATCAGGAAGGTCAAAGGTCACGGATGGTAAATCCACAATCGAAAACACCGGAGTCAGTCACAGTTCGCGTCAGGAGCTTGGATCCGGGTCCAGCGTCACGGACAGCTCCAGAAGAAGCGTCGATCAGAATTCCAGCAACATCGTTTTCGAGAAGACCATCGTTGACAGCACCGGAAGGAAGGTCGCCAGTGATAAGTCCGATAAGGAAGTTCACGTGAGGCGCACCAAGCCAGGAGACTCGACCTGGGACGGGAAATTCGTATACGAGAAACCGACACCCACCAAGAGGAACGTCTCGGACTCTAAAGTCTTCCAGCATCCTCAGCAGGATTATCGTAGAAGCCCTGGAAAATCGGCATCCAGTAACGTCCAGGAGAAGAGAGGATCTTCGAGCAGTCAGACGATCGAGAAATCGTCCAATGTGGATGAACGCAGGTCCAGCTCCAGCGTTGTGGAAAAGTCATCCTACGTGGACGAGAGACAATCCTCCAGTACCGTCGTTCAGGATAGCAGTGTTCAGGATAGTACTGTCACGAGGAGCGTTGTGTATGACTCCTCGGGCAAAGTGATAAGCGATACCACTGATTACACAGACGAGAGGAAGATAGTGGATCAACGTGAGGTTACGGGCACTGATGAGGATCGTAGACGTTACGGCAGACCTGGTGATTCTTCCTGGGACGGGAAGTTTGTTTACGAGAAGCCTCTTGGCACCCATAAAGGAAACGTATCGGACGCGACTGTTTTCCATCACCCTGGACAGGACATCGTCGAGAGTACCGAGAGAGTCGACTCCAGGGAATATAGTCAGGATGGTACCTATGGAAAGGAATCGTCCAGCAGGGTTCGCACTGCAAAAGGTGCCACGGACTCCACCAGCTTCATATCTCACGAGCGTAAGGACGTTAGCCACGAGAGCTACGTTCACGTTGATGATGGAAAGGCGCAAGGTAAACCAGATCCATCAGGATTACCAGCGGCAGGACGTCCTAGCAGACCTGGCGATTCCTCCTGGAACGGACAGTTCGTAATTGAGAAACCGCGAGATGATACAACGAAACGAACGACCGATGCGACCGTCGTCAGGACGACGAAGAAGAGAAACGACTCCGTCGACGTGCAGGACGTCACCGAGGAGCAGAACGTCTCCGAGGCGGTATCCGCTTCCTACATCGTCGAATATTCCACTAGTGGCGATTCGAAGAACGTAGAGAAAGTGACTTCCGTCTCGGAGACGATTCTCGAGGAGGATGTCTCTGCTAAAAGACCCGTAGAGGGTGGTCCAGGTCTTTCCGGGTCTCCGGGAAAACCCAGAGACACATTCCCAAGGAGTAGCAAACCTGGACAGTCCACCTGGGATGGACACTTCGTATATGAGAAACCTCAGACTCCGACGTTCGATCGTCGGGGTCCTGGTGCTCCTCAGGATTCGATTTTACAAAAAACCGGTAGAAAAACCGGGCTGATTGACATTCGTGACGTCACCGAAGATAATTCGATAAACGAGGCAGAAATCTCAACATCCTCTTACGTCGTCGAACATTCCTCGAGTCAGCAAAGCTTCACAGATGCCAAGGACGTCAGCATCTCGTCGGTCACGTCCGAGATAATTATTCAGGATGATGGTCGTCCTGGGACTCCAAAAGGCAGACCGACAAGTGAACGTCAGGAATCTCCCAAGGTTCGACCAGGAAGTCCTGAGAAGTTTCCACGGGAAAGAGACGTTAGAACTACCAAACCAGGATCGTCTACCTGGAACGGAGCATTTGTCACCGAAAAGGCTCAGGACGCAAAAAAGCCTTTGGATTCAAAAAGACCCAGTGACGATGGTAAAAAACCATCAAGTAGAGGTCCAGCTGGTAAGCCAAGTCAACCGGGTACACCAGGGAAACCTGGCACCGTCGTTACCAGGAAGAACGTGAGCGATACCACTTTGGACCTGACTGATGACATCAGGACGCTTGTTGATAGCGAAGTTGTCAGCAATTCCTTGATAGTTGAGCAATCGACTACCCACGAAAGCTATTCAGATTCTCGAAACGTGGACTTCTCGACAACTTCGAAAGAAACTGTCATCATTGTCGACGGACAACCAACTACCAGCAAGACCATCACGATCGAAGGCAGACCCGGAAGTCCCGATTGGAAAGCACCACGTTCAGACGACAAGAGCGTACGACCTGACAAGCCTGGTTCTTCTACCTGGAACGGGTCGTTCGTCACGGAGAAACCTGATGAACCAAGGAAACCAGCCGACAAAAGAGAACCGGAAGTCACGCACGTGGTGAAGAGAGTCGAGATACGCGAACCGATCCAATCAACCGATCACGTATCATCGATATCAATTTCTGATGTATCGAAAAATCTGCAAAGTTCCTCTGAGGTTGTCAGCAGCTCCTACGTGGTCGAACAATCATCTCACACGGATTCGAAGACCTTGGACTCGTCCAGCATTTCCAAAACAATCGTCCAGGAAATACAAGATGGCAAAAGACCAGTTGATGACGGTAGACCGGAAAGACCTGGCGAGAAGATTTCACCAAGAAAGCCAGGTGGTCCTCAAGTCGATAGAAAATCGCCCGAAGGAAAATCCGAAAGTCCCGAAAAGAGTCCTGGCGATAGATCGGTACGTCCGACCAAACCAGGCTCCTCAACCTGGGACGGTTCGTTCGTCTATGAGAAGCCTCAAGATCAGAAGAAACCGCAAGACTCGAAACCCCAGGATACGAGAAAACCAAAGGACGATGTTACGAAACCAACTGGTAAGCGTCATCCTAGCGATACGAGCAAGGATCACGTACCAAGGTCAATCGAGCCAACCGATTCCGTCGTGACGTTCACGTCAAAAATCGATAACGTCGATCGGCAAAATATAGTCGACGTAACGGATGTCAGTCACACGTCCGAAGTAGTTCAACAGTCATCGTCCTACTTGATCGATCATTCGTCTAGTTTCACGTCCATCCAGGACTTCCGTGACGTCAGGGAAGAACACGTCATCACCGACTTCACTGACATACGTCACGATGTGGTGAGTGCATATTAAACTATAGCTATATATATCGATGCTGTTACGCTTGACGGACCAAACAACCATAATTAAGAATAACTGAGAATTAATGACAAATGACTAAAGATCATGTCCCAAATGATTCGTAATAGATCGATAACGATAATTTTATTTCCCCAGTATGTAAACTTATGAAAGTTTCACCAGTGTCGGCGCATAATTATTCCTTCTCCTCTACGCCAATGTCCAATGAAACTGGCCGAGAATAAACCTGACGTAATTCTGCTTCGCGGAACTAGCTTCCAAGAAGGATCGTTATCCTGCTATTATACCTATTTATTATCTATTTACTTGACCCCGCTGACTGCAACGTGCATATTTTTCGTTTCTCTGCATTTCATTAGATTTCAATTTCTTTTCGTACGAAAGTGTCAAAATTCTCTTTGATAGATATCTATACCGACAGATATCGAAAATGACGTCTAATAAAATTATCGACAGACGCTTTGTTTATGTCTCCCTGAAAATTATCTCTATAATTTACCAATAATATCAGCCATAATTAATCATCCTGACGTTATCGTCAGTAACATTAATTGCAATCGCTCGCCTTGTTATGCTATCTCCATACATTTATACTTCAAGACGACTTGTTGGTTCGAAACCCAATTCTTTTGTCTTCTCTGAATATTATGCATTCTCTTATCAAACGGCTATTGCGATAACACTGTAAATGACCCGTTATCAAAAAAATTTAGTACGCTTAATTAATATCAATATTTCAATTTTTCTCAATGGTGTAGCCAGGATCAATTTTATTTATTATTCACATATGTATCTGTTAGACCGAATGACAATTAAGGTACCGTCATAATTACGTCCTCTGACACAGACCAGCACATGCTTAGGTGTTTCATAAACGTCACCGATTAAAACCTATGTTTGGCAGTGATGTCATCGCGTTTAACAACCTATTCGAATGCAGGACAAATTGATTCCGGTGGCACGTACACGAGGCCTCGGAACCTTGCTTAAATAGATAATGACGGGCCGTGTTATCAGGCGCGGCTATTCAAATGGTTTGTCATTACGAAAAGCCACTCCGTGTCATTTATACGTATTAATATGAAATCTCAAATCGTGACACCATTGCATAATGATTCAGAGACTCGCGTACGCGCACTACCTCGCTATACCACAGGTACCATAGGTAAAACTCTTGCACCGTGTACAGGCAGGAGGGAAAAACTTTTTAATCAAAAATATTTTTCCCATTTTTCGAAATCGTTATGCTAACTTTGAAAATTTTTCAAACTACAAGTTCACCATTGAAAGCTCTGCATGATAAGTCGAAACTTTTAATATGGTAAATTCAATGTTAACTCCGCGATTTATTGTGAATTTATAACTAAGCTTAATATCCATTTGAAAATATTGAATATTCCCGCGCTTAGACCTTCTAAATATACGAGAATAAATGTAAATACTTCTTGCTAGAGACTTTAAACCGAGTCTCGTTTTCATAGAAGACGACAGATGTAGGACGTTACTCTCGCGTTACGTAACTACGACTCGTCGAGTCTTCCATACCATAGGACTGTACACGTAGTGCCCTGTAGCCATATTGTTTTCGATTGTTAAACACGCAAACAGTCCACGCTCCACTTGTATCGAGACACGCGAGACTCAATACGTAACTCAGTATGGCTGACCTTGTTAGAGATTCAGCAGGAGTAAATATGTACTTGTCGCTATATATATTTATAAAATATATTCGCGCAAGTATAAATGCAGATACGAAAGTGCAGTTACACGCTTCTGTCATTCGATCCTCCTTCCCAGTATCAACGGGCGGAAAATAAAATCGAGTCTGCGAGAGTGCAACGTACCTCAGAGATATCAGGTAGAGAATTGCAGTGATGCCAACTTCGAAAAAAAAAAAATTTTTTTAATTTTTTTACCTTAGAATCGTTAGAAGCCACGAGTAGTAGCTCGCCGTGCATGCAAACTATATTTGCGTAATTGTTAATTGAATTATTTATGGGATTTACGTAAAAGTGAATTTCTGAGTGTCAGTGGATTCTCGGGAAACACTATTTTTGTCATACATATTCGTAATTCCTTTACTACTGTTCGTCCACATCCTGTTGCATCATCGGCGAGTAACGAAACAGGTTAGTTTCACTGTTACAGACTCGAAGCGCATCCGAGAGGATGCATAGTTAAAATTCTCGGAAGTTTCCGTCGAATGTGAATTTTAATAGCGCGAGGTCCCTTTGCCTTTGTTAAATTGTTAAACGTTAGCTTTGACTCTGTGGGGAAATATTTGTCCCGGATGTCGAAAAATATTTTGGGGCATTGATATTTTTTTGACTAGGGGAAGAAAAAAGTTAATTAATTGCATTGGAATTCGAACTGAAACAACCTGTACACGTAGTATACATATGTACGTGATACCATTATGCATTACACTATACGATTAGAATGTACGATTAGTCTGACTGAAAATCGATTTTCGTCATCGCGAAACGCAGTTTCGTTAGGAAAAGACGAATGAAGCTTATAGAGAAAGTTTTGCGATCCCTTAACGGTATCCACGTCTTAAGGTACCTTCCGTTATACCTTAGAATCAGCTTTTTAATTTCCTACAGCCGATGCATTTTACTCGGCCGTGTCTTCAGTCAGCAATTAAAATAGAAGCTGACTGCGTTACGGTGGAATTAAAGATGCACAGGGTCAGCGCTACTCATTGAATCTCCTTTTACGTTTGCACCACCCAACCACCTTAATAATTCGATTACCCCTACAAATTTCGATTACGAAATATCTCAAAATAGCTGATTGCACCGTATTCCCCAGTAACGACGAAGCCAAAATGAGGACAATAGCCACATCCGTTCGCCTGAAGTGAAAGACTTGTTTTTGTCCCTGACAGTTAATGACCATATAAAAATATCGAAAATTAACAAGAACGTTTTCGAAAGTCCATACTACACGTGTAATAAAAATGACAACATTTTTTTGAATTTTAATATTCGAAAAATATATTATTTTTTTATTGAGTATAAACATTCTCAAAGTATTAACAAGGGGAATAATTGTAAATGATAATAAAACATCTGATAGTACTATATCGGTAGTCTTGTTATTATCGGCGTACTTAGAGTCTGAACTTTTTCTTTCTTTTCCACGATGTAAGATAAGAGCGAAAACTCAACTAGTGAGATACCGCACGAGATCTTAATACCTCGTGCGCTAACCCGCGCCGGGAAAGTCTCGATCGTTAGCAGCTGGTTAATAACGAATATAAATAGGTGCATCCCGCATTAATACGAAACGTCTTAATTAAATTCGCAGCGAAATGTCAACGAATCAACGAGAGAGTTCATTGACAAAGAGCAGCTGACTAGTATGGTAGCGCGAGATGTCGTCGACGAGAACCGCTTCGAGAAGATCACCAGTACGGGACCAAGAACACCGGGTGAATCACCGAGAAAGTCATCACCCGAAGGACCCGGTTATCCCCGTGGAATTCCAGGACTCCGGGACGATGAGAAACCGAAACCAGTTCCAGCTGCAGGGAAGCCGAGTCGACCTCAGCAACGTGAAGATGCACCGCAGAGACCATCCGAAGGAGCTCCAAAGTCCAGAAGGTCAGTGTCGCTAATAGAATAGACTCGAGTGGTTTTAGTGATAACGAAGTCTCGATACCGTTATCACCGATGACGTAAAAATTTGTGAAACGAATGCTGGATAAAAATATTTCATAAATCGTATTATCGTTTTAGACCATCGGAGGGTAGACCATCTTCCCCAGATAAATCTCGCGACCACGTATCACCTGGAAAGCCGGTACCAGCGGCAGGGAAGCCTTCGCGGGTCGACGAGAAGCCTGCAGCTGGGAAACCGAGTCGTGCGGATGAGAAGCCATCCCCAGGAAAAGGACCACGTCCGGAGGAGAAGCCTGCAGCTGGGAAACCGAGTCGTGCGGATGAGAAGCCATCCCCAGGAAAAGGACCACGTCCGGAGGAGAAGCCGTCAGCTGGGAAGCCAACCCGTCCCGAGGAAAAGAGACCGGCTGCTGGGAAGCCTAGCAGACCGGATGACAAGGGCGCAGAAAAGCCGCGCCGTCCTGATGAGAAACCCGGGAGACCTGGTGATCAGAGCCCGGACTCACTGGACGGTGATATCGTTACGCCCCTGGAGAAGATCCCTACGCCCAAGGATATCCTCTCGAAGATTCCCCTGAAGGAACAGTGCATCTGCGAGCTGTGCACTTGCGGGTAAGCGCGACTCTTTTGCTTGACTGTACGAAGTAGTAGGCCTGACTGCGTCTTGTGAGCCTTTAGAACGTCACCCTTAAAATATGAAATTAGAAAGATAATGATAACGTTATCGCAATCAGCAGCAGATCCGTTCGTTTGTAATCTAATCGAAAGTGAAACAGGGTAATAGGGGGAGGCGAGGGTATAACAGCCCAGCACTGGAAAGATTAAAAAATATAAATATTTTCGTTTATCGGTTATCAGTCGAAGATACATTTATTTTTCTCAAAGCGATTGGATAATATTCGAGTGCCGCTTATCTGTTTGGCACGGACATGAAGTAATGATCGTGTCGATTCAGTCGCTTGTCTCCTGGCTTGTTTTGGTCGGCAGGAAATGTTAGGCGATGAACAAGGTAAGATGAGCGATGCATGATTCATAAGATAATTCAAGAGAAGCCGTTTCTCGCAATCGTATATGGCGTTACGCGTACGCCTAACAGAAGAGTGTCGCGTCAAGAATTTTTTTCCCCTTATACGTTCTCACTTACTTTTCTCCGGTTGGACTATCCGACGCCGACAATACTATATAGTTATATACGGTGGATTTCACTCGGAGAGTCTCTTGATCCTGTGCCAAGGAAGCCATCGCTCAATCATGCAGGTCTGTTCGTTAGTTTCGAGGTTATTAGTGTCGCCAGACGTCCGTACTGAATGGTCGACCTAACCTCGGGTTAAGAAAAATTAAATCGGCTTGACAAGTCGTGAAATCAGAGCTGGGATTACGGAAGACTCGAAAATTCGTACAAGGAATAACGTGTGACTATACAAACCGAAAAATAATAACGGATAATTTCGCCAGCGGCCTAAACTTTCGCAACATCCGTTAGAAATCGCCGAAACGAATGCCGCGGCCTCGTGAGTTTAAAGACGAGAATAAATATGTCGGGACTATCGGTATTTGTCGAAAAAGACACGGATAGTGTCCCGTGTCTCTGGTTGAATAAGAATAATCGGATCGTTCGAAGATTATTCACGCACCTGAACGACACAACGAGAGTGAAGGAAATGGCGACGACTCTTTTTCTTCCGACGAGAAGAAATCGTGGGCGAATATTTAATGCCCGTTTACATTTGCGTTGGCGTCTCGGACCGTCATTCATTTGTCCTCCGTTCTGTCTCCTTCGCAGCAGCCTCCATCGTTCGCTTTACTTTATTTGTACCCGGAGTACACGCGAACCACGCAGTATCGTACTTGTACGTAGGCGCAAGAGAGGAGCAGCCTCTGATTTAAAGAGCGTAGTAACAGTGCGCCGTTGCTCTTGAGAATTGACTCGGGTTAATTGACTGGTCAATTTTGGAATCATAACTAGTTATACGCTGAGTGACTACTTGCTTATGTGGAGACTCGCACGAATCTTATACTTTACGTATATTGGATATAAGTGACAGGAAATTATGTTAAAATTTTATAAAATATTTTTTCTCAAAATTCACTTGGGATTTTTTTTTTCCTAGGACTAAAATTACAGATCTGATCTTTTTTTTCGAAATACTGGATCAGATTTTTTTTCCAAAGTCATTCAGTTATGTTACACTCTACGCGATAAGCAGTCGCGCTTGTGCTTTAAAAATTTATTAATTCTCGATAACGATTCGCTTTCGATTATATAACGAACTTACGTCCATTAGTCGTATCCGAAGGGCTCCTATAATGCACGGGATACATGCAGCCTGATTAAAGGCTAGTTCACTCGCTCGAGAGTGCAGAGTATATAGTTGGCTGATCCTCGAACAAAGTGGGACGCGAGACAACGCCTTTTAAGGCAAGTTGATTCTGGCCAATCGCGTCACTCCGTTCGTCTTCTCTTCCTTATTCGACGCGACCTGCCTACATGTGTCTCGCACACGCCGTGCACCAAGGCGAACCCTATAATGCCATAGCGATACGTGTCACGATTTTTGAAGGATCGTCTGGACTCCAAGGATACCGCGAGCAGTCGACCTTTTTTCGAACCAGTGAATATCAGATCGTACGTTAGCCTAGAATTACCGATCAGGAATCTCTTGGGACCGATCATTGCGAACGAGCGTTAGGCAATTTCCATTCGTACGCCGATCGATCCTGGATATCCTCGAGATCGCCTTATGAAGCGACACCGCACTAAATAAGTCAACCGATTTGGAACTGACGATTGGATCGCGCATGCGCAGATGCCATTTACGGATATTTATGAGACGTTCGAAAGTGCCGTATCGCGGATTCGTGAAACAGTCCAGTTTCCTTACCGAATCTTCATTGAAATTGCACTTACCGATTCCGACCTTAGTCTCTCCCCGTGGCTGAGATGGTCGAATTACCGATTTAGGAATCGATTAATTTTCGTTTTCAGTAATCTGTCCCACGTTCGCTACCTACGCCTTTTCAGCGACGTGACTCAGAAATCGGTTGATGCCTACTACCGATCGATCTAACCGTTATGCTAATTTGACGGGTTCGTAGGTGTGATTATTTTGAAAAATAGACACCATTCATCATCAGGTGTTCATGATACTTATTCTACATATGGGGACAGTGTCGGAAATGCTTTAACGTGGCCCCAAGGTACACGAAGTTCACGGGTCTGTATAATGGATCTGTCTATAGAGACTCGGGCGCAATGTCAAACGTCAGTTGGTGCAGGAGTATCGCGTGGTTAATATCCAAATGTAAAATAATTGATGTTGAACGACCTTTCACTGGAGGTTCTTTGTAATTTATAAACCTAAAGCCTTGGATTTGCCGCGTCCGAGGACTCGATGAAAATAAAAACAAACGATGGGGGGACGTTAATTTTTCAAATCTACCAGACGCCTGGAATCGTGACTCTACGTACGTGCAGGAGAAGAGTGACGGGAGATCCTCAGAGAAGTCATTTTTAATGAATTATATAGTGGTACGGTACGATAACGTGTAAAAATGAACGTAATCGATTTACCTCTTGTCCAGGTCAAGCTTATGTTAGTTCAGCAGGTGTATCGATCACAGCTAGAGACGTCTCGACTGAAAGTGACTTGTATACCTCACGATTCACTGGCTCTTAATATTCACGGTGACAAATAAATTTTCAGCCGCCACCGCTGTCCACATAACTTACCCCAGGACCATCTCGAAATACCGCACGAGCCGGTCTATGCGGTCAGCTCCTATCGAGAGGAATACGACGAGAAGCACGTGGACAGGCAAGTGACGTATCGTCATGAGGATCATCTGCACCTGGAGGGAGAGTTCATCGGGGAGAGACGTACTGACTATGTGGGACCACGTGGGGAGAGACCGCGTGCCGTGAGGCCACATGACAATCTCAAGCCGGAGGGTGAATTCGTTAGCAGGCCTAAGGAGGAAGCGCCTAAGGGTGAGAGGGCGCCTGTTAGGAAGCCCCAGGATAATTTACGTCCCGAGGGAGAGTTCATAGGTCGTCCTAAGGAAGAGGCACCCACCAGGGGTGACCGCGCGCCTGTCAAACGGCCAAAGGATAATCTTAGACCCGAGGGAGATTTCGACAGTAAGTTTTTAGCAATTTTTGCTTTTTTACGAAATTATGGGAATTTTATTTGGAAGTAAAGTTTTTTGGGTTTTTTTGTAAATCCGTTAATTGATCTTCATTCCTATTAGGTGTCACTACTACGGAACTGGTATTTACCGGGACACCCGGTGAACGACCTAGTCCCGTTCGTCGCAATACTTACACGAAGGTCGAAGGTGAATTCATCGACGAGACTACCAGTCGATCCGAATACATTGATCATCGCAGCATCCAGCGGGCTGAGATCGTTAGACGTACGGATAATCTCACTGTGGGAGAGGGAGAATTCACGGTGGGTGAATCTGGAATTAAAAATGTTTGATTATATATTGATAGATTTTTTTTGTTATTATTATTATGTTCCGTTTGTTTTTTTAGGGAACCTCCCATGTCAAGGAAGATTTTCATACTCACGAGATAGTCGATCGTGAACCTTATCGACGTCAGACCTGGACCAAGGAGGATATTGACAGATACTACGGAAGGACAGATGTCATTGAGAACGTCACTACGACGCATGAAGAATATCGGAATTTCGATCAGACCGATTACAGGAACACTATTGTTATCAGGAGAGATGATAACCTCAAGTCAGAGGGTGTTTTTGAGGGCACCCCAAAGTCTAGGGAAGATTATATTCCTATGATAACTGAGAGGCCTGAACCACGAAGACCCAAGGATAATCTGAAACCTGAAGGACCTTTCGAGGGGAAACCAAAGGACGATTTTACGCCTAAGCGAGGGGAGCGCGCCGACGTCAAGAGGCCCCAGGATAACTTGAGACCCGAGGGACTCTTTGAAGGAAGACCAAAGGATGATTATTCGCCAAAAACAGCGGAACGTCCGGAAGTTCGGAAGCCAAAGGATAATCTTCGTCCTGAAGGAAAGTTTGAGGATCGTCCACGAGATTCTTACACTCCTGCAGAACGTCGTCAGCCAATTAGACAACCTGATAATTTGTATCCCGAAGGAGAATTTGAGAGACCTAAACCTGAACCTTATGGACCTGGTGATAGGGCTCCTATTGTTCGTCATCCTGACAATCTGTTCCCTAAAGGCGATTTCCCTGATCGAGAACGTCAGCCGTTTAAACCAGCTGAGAGAAGAACACCTTTCAAACACGATGATAACCTTCGTCCTGAAGGTGACTTCGAGGGTCGCCCTAAGAATGACTTTGGACCAAAGAGGGCTGAGCGCCCTGAGGTTAGACGTCCTGAGGATAATTTAAAACCAGAAGGACCCTTCGAGGGAAGACCCAAGGATGATTTCAAGCCAACCAAAGGGGAACGAGCTGATGTAAAGAAACCTAAAGATAATCTAAGACCCGAAGGACCTTTCGAAGGAAAACCCAAGGATGATTATTCACCAAAAACAGCGGAACGTCCGGAAGTTCGAAAGCCAAAAGATAATCTTCGTCCTGAGGGAGATTTTGAAGATCGTCCACGGGATTCTTACACTCCTGGTGAACGTCGTCAGCCGATCAGACAGCCTGACAATTTGTATCCTGAAGGAGAATTCGAAAGGCCCAAACCCGAACCTTATGGGCCTGGTGACCGAGCTCCAATTGTTCGTCATCCTGACAACTTGTTCCCTAAGGGTGATTTCCCCGACAGGGAACGTCAGCCCTTCCAGCCTGCAGAAAGAAGAAAACCAATTAAACACGACGATAATCTTCGTCCTGAAGGAGATTTCGATGGCCGTCCTAAGAATGATTTTGGACCAAAACGAGCTGAGCGTCCTGAGGTTAAGCGTCCTGAAGATAATTTGAAACCGGAAGGGCCATTCGAGGGCAGACCCAAGGATGACTATAAACCTACCAGAGGAGAACGTGCAGACGTTAAGAAGCCTAAAGATAATCTAAGGCCAGAAGGAACGTTTGAGGGAAAACCAAAGGATGATTTCTCACCCAAACGCGCAGAACGACCGGAAGTTAAGAGACCGCAAGATAACCTCAAGCCAGAAGGTCCTTTCGAAGGCAGACCTAAGGATGACTTCTCTCCCAAGAAGGCTGATCGTCCGGAAGTTAAAAAGCCTAAGGACAATCTTCGTCCTGAAGGAGAATTCGAAGACAGGCCAAAGGACAAATATACTCCAGGAGAAAAACGACAACCTATCAGACATCCCGATAACCTTTATCCCGAGGGTGAATTCGAGAGACCCGTACCTGCACCTTACGGACCTGGTGATAGAGCTGATATCGTTCGGCATCCTGACAATCTATTCCCTAAAGGAGACTTCCCCGATAGAGAACGTCAACCCTTCCAGCCTGCAGAAAGAAGAAAGCCAATGAAGCATGACGATAATCTTCGACCAGAAGGAGAGTTTCAAGACCGGCCTAAGGATAAGTACACTCCTGGAGAAAGACGTCAGCCTATCAGACACCCCGATAATCTTTATCCCGAGGGCGAGTTCGAAAGACCCGCACCTGAACCATATGGACCCGGTGATCGGGCTCCAATTGTTCGTCATCCTGATAACTTGTTCCCTAAGGGTGACTTCCCTGACAGAGAACGTCAGCCCTTCCAGCCAGCAGAGAGAAGAACACCAATTAAACATGACGATAACCTTCGACCTGAGGGAGACTTCGAGGGTCGTCCTAAGAATGATTTTGGACCAAAACGAGCTGAGCGTCCTGAGGTTAAGCGTCCTGAAGATAATTTGAAACCGGAAGGGCCATTCGAGGGTAGGCCCAAGGATGACTATAAACCTACCAAAGGAGAACGTGCAGATGTGAAGAAGCCTAAAGATAATTTGAGACCCGAAGGAACATTTGAAGGAAAACCAAAGGACGATTTCTCTCCCAAACGCGCAGAACGACCGGAAGTTAAAAGACCACAGGATAACCTCAAGCCAGAAGGTCCTTTCGAAGGCAGGCCTAAGGATGACTTCTCTCCCAAGAAGGCTGATCGACCAGAAGTCAAGAAACCAAAAGATAACCTTCGTCCGGAAGGCGAATTCGAGGATCGTCCAAAAGAAAAGTACAGTCCGGGGGAGAAACGTACGCCCATCAGACATCCTGACAACCTTTACCCTGAAGGGGAATTCGAGAGACCGGAACAGGTACCTTATGGACCTGGTGAAAGAGCACCCATCGTTCGCCACCCCGACAATCTGTTCCCTGAAGGAGAGTTTCCTGACAGGGAACGTCAACCCTTCCAGCCAGCTGAAAGGAGAACTCCAATTAAACATGATGATAACCTTCGCCCAGAAGGAGACTTCGAGGGCAAACCTAAAGATGATTACAGGCCTACGAAGGGTGAGCGTGCGGACGTTAAGCGACCTAAGGATAACCTGAGACCTGAAGGTGACTTTGAGAGACCAGAAAAAGCACCAGTCGGACCTGCTGAGAGAAGGACTCCTATTAAGCATCCTGACAATCTTAAACCTGAAGGCGACTTCGAAAGGCCGGAACATGAGAAGTATCGTCCAGCTGAACGACCGGAAGTCAAGAAACCAAAGGATAACCTTCGTCCCGAGGGTGATTTTATTGGACGTCCTAAGGAAGAAGCTCCTAAAAAAGGAGAGCGCGCTGATATTAAAATACCAAAGGATAACTTACGTCCTGAAGGTGAATTCGAGAGGCCCGAGAAAGCTCCGGTTGGACCTGCGGAAAGAAGAACACCCATTAAACATGCTGATAATCTTAAACCTGAAGGAGAATTTGAACGCCCTGATCATGCGGAGTATCGTCCTGCTGAACGTCCGGAAGTTAAGAAACCGAAAGACAATTTGAAACCGGAAGGAGAGTTCGAACGTCCACAACCAGAAAAGTATGGTCCTGCCGAGAAACGAACGCCGATCAAACATCCGGACAATTTGAAGCCAGAAGGAGACTTCGTGGGTCGTCCTAAGGAGGAAGCTCCCAAGAGAGGCGAAAGGGCTGACATAAAGAGACCGGAAGACAACCTCCGACCGGAAGGTCCATTCGAAGGTCGACCCAAGGACGACTACCTACCCGTTAGGGCAGATCGCGTGGATGTCGTCAAGCACACTGATAATCTGCGGATGGAGGGTGACATTCAGACCTACAGATCACGCGATGACTATGCCAAATTCATTAATCGTGAACGCGTTGAAATTACCAAGTACGAGGATAACCTGCGAATGGAGGGTGAATTCACCGATGTGAGAACTCGTGATGACTTCAAGGTTGTGAAAGGTGAACGTGTGGAGGTAATCCGGCATCCTGATAACTTAAAACCCGAAGGACCGTTCGAAGGAAGGCCTAAGGATGATTATTCGCCGAAGAGGGCTGAGAGGCCTGAAATAAAGAAACCTGAAGATAATCTTCGTCCTGAGGGAGAGTTTGATCGACCTGAAAAGAAACCTGTGGGTCCGGCAGAAAGAAGAACTCCTATTAAACATGCTGATAACCTCAAACCTGAGGGTGAATTTGAAAGACCAAAGCCCGACGAGTTTAGACCAGCTGAGAGACCAGTTGTCAAAAAGCCAAAGGATAATTTACGGCCCGAGGGTGACTTCGAAGGACGTCCTAAGGAAGAAGCACCTAAGAAAGGAGAGCGAGCGGATATTAAAAAACCCCAGGATAACCTCAGACCGGAAGGAGAATTCGAAAGACCTGAAAAAGCACCTGTCGGTCCTGCTGAAAGACGTACTCCTATCAAGCATCCTGATAATCTCAGACCAGAGGGTGAATTCGAACGTCCTGATCATGATCAGTATCGCCCTGCAGAGCGACCAGAAGTTAAGAAGCCAAAGGACAACCTAAAACCTGAAGGTGACTTCGAACGTCCACAACCTGAAAGGTATGGACCTGCTGAGAAGCGTACACCAATCAAGCATGCAGATAACCTAAAACCTGAAGGAGACTTTATTGGACGTCCTAAGGAGGAAGCACCTAAAAAGGGAGAGCGCGCTGATATTAAAATACCAAAGGATAACTTACGTCCTGAAGGTGAATTCGAGAGGCCCGAGAAAGCTCCGGTTGGACCTGCGGAAAGAAGAACACCCATTAAACATGCTGATAATCTTAAACCTGAAGGAGAATTTGAACGCCCTGATCATGCGGAGTATCGTCCTGCTGAACGTCCGGAAGTTAAGAAACCGAAAGACAATTTGAAACCGGAAGGAGAGTTCGAACGTCCACAACCAGAAAAGTATGGTCCTGCCGAGAAACGAACGCCGATCAAACATCCGGACAATTTGAAGCCAGAAGGAGACTTCGTGGGTCGTCCTAAGGAGGAAGCTCCCAAGAGAGGCGAAAGGGCTGACATAAAGAGACCGGAAGACAACCTCCGACCGGAAGGTCCATTCGAAGGTCGACCCAAGGACGACTACCTACCCGTTAGGGCAGATCGCGTGGATGTCGTCAAGCACACTGATAATCTGCGCATGGAGGGTGACATTCAGACCTACAGATCACGCGATGACTATGCCAACTTCATTAATCGTGAACGCGTTGAAATTACCAAGTACGAGGATAACCTGCGAATGGAGGGTGAATTCACCGATGTAAGAACTCGTGATGACTTCAAGGTTGTGAGAGGTGAACGTGTGGAAGTCATCAAGCATCCCGATAACTTACGACCGGAAGGAGAGTTCGATCGTCCTGAAAAGAAACCCGTAGGACCTGCAGAAAGAAGAACGCCCATCAAGCACGACGATAACTTGAAGCCTGAAGGTGAATTTATTGGACGTCCCAAAGAGGAAGCACCGAAGAAGGGTGAGAGGGCAGACATTAAAAGACCCAAGGATAACCTGCATCCTGAGGGAGAATTTGAGAGGCCCGACAAGAAACCTGTAGGACCTGCCGAGAGAAGAACACCGATAAAGCACGCCGATAACCTCAAGCCTGAAGGTGACTTTATTGGCAGACCAAAGGAGGATGCCCCGAAGAAGGGTGAAAGGGCTGAGGTCAAGAAACCCAAAGATAACCTGCGACCCGAAGGTGACTTCGAGCGTCCTGAGCACACTCCGGTTGGTCCTGCTGAACGACGAACGCCTATCAAGCATCCTGATAATCTGAAACCGGAAGGAGACTTCATTGGTCGCCCTAAGGAGGAAGCTCCGAAGAAGGGTGAGAGGGCTGACGTGAAGAAGCCTAAGGATAACCTTAAACCCGAAGGCGACTTCATTGGCAAGCCGAAGGACGATTACAAGCCTACTCGTGGTGAGAGGACAGAGGTCGTCATCCACAAGGATAACCTCAAGATGGAGGGTGATATCGACATGTACAGGTCCAGGGACGATTACAGCGCCACCAGGGTGGAGCGTGTTGACGTTATTCGTCGAGAGGATAACTTGAAAATCGAGGGTGAGTTCATAGATATTCGTCGCAGGGATGACTACAATGTCACTCGTGGAGAACGCACTGAGATCATCAGGCATGAAGATAACCTCAGACCGGAAGGAGACTTCGAGAGACCAGAAAAGTCACCGGTTGGTCCTGCTGAGAGAAGAACTCCTATTAGGCATCCCGATAACCTTAAGCCTGAAGGTGAATTCGTACGTAGACCCAAGGAGCAGGCACCTACGAAGGGAGATAGGGCAGCCGTGAAGAAGCCCAAGGATAACCTGAGACCTGAAGGTGAATTTGACATACCTGAAAAGGCTCCAGTTGGTCCTGGTGAAAGGCGTACTCCCATCAGACATCCTGATAATCTTCATCCCGAGGGAGACTTTATTGGCAGACCCAAACAGGAAGCTCCTAAAAGAGGTGAACGTGCTGACATTAAAAAGCCCAAGGATAACCTCCATCCGGAAGGTGATTTCGAGAGGCCAGGAAAGAGTCCAGTTGGTCCTGGGGAAAGACGCAGTCCCATCAAGCATCCCGATAACCTTCATCCTGAGGGAGACTTCATTGGAAGACCAAGGGAAGACGCTCCTAAGAGAGGAGAGCGCGCGGATATTAAGAAACCTAAAGATAACCTCCGTCCAGAGGGTGATTTCGAAAGACCCAGTCCAAGTAAGGTCGGTCCAGGCGAACGTCGTACTCCAATTCGTCATCCTGACAACCTCAAGCCCGAAGGTGAATTTCAGAGGCCTACACCCGCGAAATTCGAACCGTCTCAAAGGCAGACACCAATTCGCCACGAGGACAATCTTCATCCCGAGGGAGACTTTTACATTCAGCCCAAGGATGACTTCACTCCTAAAAAGGGCGAGCGTGCTCCGGTTAGGAAGCCACAGGATAATCTCAAACCGGAAGGTACCATGGAAATAAGTCCTTCGTCGAAGGACGATTACAAGTACGTCAATGGGGAACGCGTTGAGGTCCGACGTCATGAGGATCACCTGAGGATGGAGGGCGAGATAGACGTCAGACGTTCTAGAGACGATTACAAGGAAATTAAAAAGATCGAAAGAGTGGATATCAGAAAGCGCGAGGATAATTTGAGAATAGAGGGTGACTTTATCGACGTTCGCCGAAGGGAAGATTACACTCACGTGGTTGGCGAACGTGCAGCAATCAAGAAGCATCCAGACAATCTTCGTCCTGAGGGAGAATTCGACAGGCCTCGTAAGACTGGTCCACTTGGTCCTGGCGAGAGAAGGAGCCCGATAAAGCATCCGGACAATCTTTATCCCGAAGGAGAGTTCGACAGAAGGTCACCGGACAAGGTCGGACCTGGAGAACGCCGTTCTCCAATTCGCCATCCTGACAACCTCAAACCCGAGGGAGATTTCGTAGGCCGACCAAGGGATGACTTCACGACAAGGAAAGCAGAGAGAACGGAAGTCGTCAGGCGCGAGGATAACTTGAAGATGACTGGAGACTTCCAAGATACGACGTCTCAAAAGTCGACGTACACAGTTATCCGCGGAGAGCGTGCTGAAATTAAGAGACACGAGGATAACCTTAAAGTGAACGCAGGTACCATGGAGACCAAAACAACCTCCAGGGATACGTTCACGCCGACCAGGAAGGAAGTTGCACCAGCTGGTAAACCCGTCAACAACAGACGTCACATGGAATCATCCATATCACTTGGTGACGACACTTCCGTCATGATGACGACCAATCAACGTAATTACAACACATACACGAAGCGTACTGGAAAGGATATTGCTGCCAAGATAAGCAACCTAGAATCCGATAGCAAAAAGACTGTAGCCGTCGACTCTAAAACATTGGCTGACGGATCGGTGCTTACCACAACCAAGACAACAACAACGACACACGGCGAGCAGCATACCGCTGGTCAGACAGTTCAGCAACAACAACAGCATATCTCCAAGACATCCATCACTGACGGCCAAACGTCTCAAGACGCGACGCGCAGATATACCGCTGTGGAAAGTCAACGTCGCGTCAAGGAACAACATCTGAAATCCATAAACGAACAACATTCGAAAACGCAAAACATCTCGAACACGCGTCACGTTGTCGACAATCGTTCCATCACCGACATCAACCGTCACGCTCATAACCAAATAACCCGCGATGACGCAACAACGTCAAGACAGGCTCTCGAAAGCAGGACAAGTAGCAGCCAAGAGGCGCACAGGCAGCAGCAACAACAACAGCAGCTTCAAGAGACCAGCCGCAGGGATTACGTGAACAGTCAGCACGTCGAGAACCGTCAGAGCAGCTCAACCCGACAAAGCTCGAAGCACAGTCAGCACACAGTGTCGAGTCAGGCGCGCTACAACACAGGCCGCTCGAGCAGCAACGAATTTCGCCAAGCAATCAGCAATCAGTCCGATCAGACCAGTCAGAATCGGCTGGAATCAGCAACGAAGACCAGTCATCACAGGAAGAACGTAATATCGTCATCATCGGCGGACGTGAGCAACTCCGTGTTGCACAGGCGGGGCGTGACGTCATCGACCGAGGCACTCCACACGATCTCGTCGACCGCGGCAGATCAAAGAAAAAGCATCTCCAACCTGGCGGAGAGTGGACAGTACATCAGCAATTCCAGCCAGAGCAGCGACAGGCGCAGCCTGACCTCCCTCCATCGCAGCAACAAGGACGGGAATCCTTGGGCTTCGTCCACCTACGAGCGACCTCAGCGAATCGTCCGTCAGGACAACCTGACGGTCGGTGGGAAATTCTACTCGCACAGCGAAGCCAAGAATTATGGAAACTTCGCGACTCAGAAAGTCGAGCGCGCCCATAGGCAGTCTAACGTCTCTCATATTAGTCTGGGCGACGGCAGCAACGTTTCTTCCAGCATGTACAAGAGGGAGTATGTACCCAGACACAAGGGACCCTGTCCGGCTGCCCTTATAGAAACGAAACAGGCGCCGTTCAAGCACACGCGTGACACACAGAAGCATAAGTTTTACATGCCGGTTGTTTCAAATTGATTTGGTTGTTGTATGCTGGACGTTATTGTTTTGCGAGAATTGTGGGTGGCGGGGAGTGGAAAAAGAACATGGCGAAAGAAAAGTCCCGTTTCTACCTGGACTGTGATAATCTGTGATGCCTACGAACGACTAGAGATGTATCTTTTAGTAATTAGGATACGTTACGTTTACGCCTGTCGAGAGTAATTAGGCTTAATCGATGGCGCCTATATGGTTGTTGATTGTAATCCTTTACGATATCTGGATATTGTACTGGCGTTACGTTGAAATTTATTTTCGTTTCAATTTTATATATATATATATATATACTAGAGATATATACACTATACTACAGAGGTGTATATATATACATCATAAAAATATATAATTATATCTAGATTGTCGAGAGCTTTGAGTTATTCGTATTACGCTGAAAAAAAAAATGACAATTTCTAATGACATTCGGGTGATCAGTCGTCGTCGATGTAAAGAAAAGGGACGATGCTGTAAATGAAAAATATGATACCGCGTTTAGTTCTTGTCGTATCACGAGTATATCGACTTCTCGTAATTCTCATCCCGCGGTCAAAGCGGCGAATATTGACGAAAGTTTAGGGTTCATTTTCACATTAAGCCACGTGTATTACGAAGCAATAACTAGAGCTTAAATATCCGTGATAAGGTCGACCTGGACCACGAGGTCTTGGTAAATCGATGCCCAGCTTACCATATATAGTCAAGCCACACTTCTTTTTATATAGCATAATCGAGCATTCACCGTACTTCGTATTATGCAATGTTATTGCCACTCTATGCTGTATATGAATTTACGTTTTTTTTTTCCGTTTTATATATAAATGCACATGAATATACATGTGACTTTTTTTGTTTCCAGATACTTTATCGTACCCCGCATTTTCTTATTGGCGTAACGTTTAATTAACAGTTGCCCGGTTGCGCCGTTTCGCAATATTAATTTTTGTTAAGGCTTATTTTTGTATTTTATACCAGAGACAATATAGACGCATCGCCAATGGACGCACGTATGCGCCTACATAAATATATATATTTACTCGTTACTCCGTTGAGAATTAATTTTTCTTCTTTTAATACTGTTACGTATTAAGAGTTTTGTTAACAAGCTTTTTTTTTGGTTTATTTACTTGTATCTCTCGCTGAATAAAGGAATTTTCCTAACGATCGACTCACTTTACCTGTACACTTCCGTGTTCCAGTCGCATACGTCTTCAGTGCATATGCTCAGAGGCATGAAAATTATCCCACGTGCTGGATTTTCGTGAAATAATAAATAAAGGAATGTCTATTGTCAGCGATATGTTTCTATCTTTTAGACGCAATTCCGTTGTTTGCTGTTTTCTCCTGCTGAAAATGTCAGAAAGCGTCAGAACCTTTTTGCATATCAATCTGACGTGAAAAGCTGTTGTGCGAATATTAGATTGACAAGGTTTAAATGTGATCCAGCTGATAAGGTACAGATGATCCTGAAAACGTCCTAAAACGATGAGAAAACGATTTCGATTCGGCTTTGCTTACGTTTGCCTGCTGTCGATTCTTCTTAACGTGATTCCGTATGTTCTCGCTGGGAAAAGTCAGGAGTACTCGTACAGGTATGTTAAAATTGTGAGGTCGGTTCGGTTACTCGTTAGATTTATCATTTATGTAATTCGGTTTAAACAGTGGGAATATTCTAAAGGATGAATTGGCTGCCGCTCGAAAGAAGGATCAAGATAAGAATGCTGATTACGATATGGACCGTCGAGATGAAACGAAGAGAGTAGTTTTAAATCGTAAAAAAAGATCCAACGACGAGATCAATCCTTCGAGGGCCGAGAGAGAGGCGACCGATAACGATCCTGCGGCTTCCGGTTCCGAGGAACAGGAAGAGAACTCTGACGTGAAGCTGATCAGCGATACCAGCGGAAGAGGAAAATCTTTTAACGTTAAGGAAAAGCGTAACGTCGTGCGACCATCGAAAAAACGATCTCCTAATCGAAAGATATCGTCTGGTAGCCAAAAAGAATCTTTGGATTCACGAGTTCAGTTGTCCAACCCGAGCGATAAGGGCAATCAGGATAACGGGGAGTATGGTCCTGTTGATGATTCTCGTATGGGATCTGATGACGGTATTTATGACGACGATGGACCATCATCAGTTGATGACGACACAGTTGGACAATCTGATAAAGGGGATGGTCCAGGCAACGATGCTAGATCGTCAGATGAAAATTTGGAGAAGATTGACAGTGATCGTGTATCTTTGGATGGTGATCCTGAAGCGAAGATTGTTAAGAGGGATGTTGACAGGGAGGAGGAATACGAGGAAATTGATGATCGGGATGCTGTAAGGAATTCCGTTGGTCTTATTGGTGAGCTTGAACAGGATCCGGGATCGAGCAATGAGGAAGCGATAAGGAATTCTGATAAGGCGAGGACTGCCAAATTGGTGAATAGGGAGAGAGACAGTGAGAACGTGGAGGAGCAGGAGGGTGAAATTTTGAAAAGAGGTACCGGAGGGGTTTTAGAAAATTCGAAGGATGAGAATCAAGAGAAAAAAGATAGTTTGAAGAGTAACCCTGAGCAGGGTGAATCGAAGGAGTCTAGTGAGGATTTAAAGAGAAATTTTAAATTCGATAGCGGAAAGAATAGTGAAAATTTGAATCAAGACCCTGCTGCGAGTGGCGATAGAAATGTGGAAATTTCGAAAAATTCTGGAAATCAAAATTTGGACAGTATGAAGGATAGCGAGGATTCGAAAAGAGAGAGAAAAGCAGTTAACGAAAAGGGAGTGTCCAAGGAATCCGAAGAACAATCTGGAAATATCTCGAAGGACAAAGAATCAGAATCAAATTTGGAGAACGAGAGCGCTTTTGAAAATGTAAGATTAGACGAAGGAAACGTGGATATGGAAACTAAGGATGGGGAATCCGAGGCTGATTATGAAAAAAGGGTGGAAAGACAGATTCAGAGAAAAATCGATTCGATAAAGGAAGAGATAAAACGCGAAGTCGAGGAGAAGCAGAAAGTTCGAGAAATTGAGGAAAACAATGAAAAGTACGATGAGCTGCAAAGCCAAGAGGACGAGGATGAGAATTCCCAAAGTTTGGACACTGCTCTGGAAGAGCAACAGCAGCAGGCCTCAAAGAGATCTGCAAGACAAGTGGCCTCCAAGAGACCTCTTGAAAGATCAAGAAGACGTATTTCCAAAAGAGCAACAAAATCAGAAAATCCCAACGTAGAGCAACAGCTTCGAGAAATCGAAAAAGTGGATAAACTCGATCCCAGCGTCTACGAAAAGGCTCACCTGCTGCACGAAAGTATTCGAAAAAGATCGACGCCATTGAAAAATGACGTTTCGGAATCTCAAGACGAGAATAAATTTTTTGTAAAAAAACGTGAGGTGCCCAGACGCGTGACGTTGGTCGAGAGTGAACCGCTGAAAAATCGAAGAAAACGTAAAAGCAAAAGACCCATCATGATCCCGGAACAGGCCCAAGTCAGTATCCAGGATGATCTTCCATCGGACCTCGTGCTGGACCCAAATCTCAAGCTGAATCCATCGGGTATGGATTCATCCCGGATCAAAAGGAATTCTCCCGGATACGAGAGAAGCAGAAGGTCCGGTGCTGCCGCTTCCAGACGTCGCGGATCCTCCTTGAGGTACAGACCTCAGCTGGACGACGAGAATGACGACGGAAACGAGTTCGATGACAACGGCTTCGAGGACAGCACCTCCAATCTTCACAGTAGAGTCTACCCTGATCCCTACTCGAGTCTGGTCCAGTCTCAGGAAGCCGATAGCCCAGCAGAGTACCCCGGAAGTTACTTGTTCGCTAATCGCGAAGCTGGTAACGCGATGCGACGTAAACGCGGCGGATTCGATTCAAAAAGAAGGAAACGCGCCCTGCTAGAACCCGCCAATGAAAACAAGATGGAGTCGGTGGCGTCGCTAGTAGGCAGTTCCCAGGAGCTGAGTCCAAAACTTGCGAGCGAGTACAAGGAAGCCTTCGGTGGACTTCAGGCCGATCCTGGAGGAGCTCTTGCCAGGTTCAAAAGGATCAAACGCGTCCTTCGCGTATCCTGAGTGACAACCGGACCAGGGTCATTCTCGCAGGAACATTTAGTGCGAGAGGATCGATCTAGGATTGGGAATGTTCAATGAATTCTCACAGGGGATAGACGCGTGCGTTTGTGCACGCACGGCTTAGAAAATCTTCGGAGATTGAAGATATTTAATGCAGCCTAGTTCCTTATAAATTCTCACAAAAGACGGATTTTCGAAATTCCTAGAACTAGTTTATTACTAAACCCTACCTTCGCTCTACCGACGAAACATACAAAACGTCTGATTCTCGTAAATTTTCAAGTCACGTGGTCACGCACTAACACGTGTCTGAGTCTATACGCATGGACACGTGGTCGCACATAGCCGAGCACAGCAACAATGGTAAAAACGCACGTGCACGGGTCCATGCACATGTCGTCCATCGTTATCAAAGAATTTTCACTCTTGGAAGACAATTCCAGAATCTTGAGTGATTAACCCACCACAAAATCACATGTCAATACGAATCGATAATAAAGTCCTCGTAACTGTTATACAAGAATAATTCGACTGATTGATCGAAGAAGATGACGTAATTTCGCTCCTCCGCCGGAGATACTTTTAAAACTTTGTCTTCTTTACGTAAATAAAAAAAAGAAACGGAAGGCATGTGCTTGCACGCTGGCTACGAGCTTCTTCACGATTTTTCCTTTTATTTTCTTTTGAAATATTCTAAACTTTTTACCTCAGCTTCTCTCTCGAGGCGAAAGCTTAAGTAACCATGCTCCATTTATTACAAATATACAGCGAGGACGCATCGCACAGGCGATCCTGGCGACGATTCCTCGAAAACACGTACCCAGGGTGACTCTGGATGCTCGAGTGATAATGGAAATATATGATAAACATGGATAAAACACGTAAACAGTTAATCTTGTGCGTTTTACATTATCGAAAAAGTATTTCACTCACGCACTCGCTCACGCACTCGCAATCTCTCACTTACAGCTGGATACAGCTGGTTACGCTACTTTTCTCTTTTTTTTTTTTCCTTTCACACATACAGGACAGTTGGAAATTGCGACACGACAAGACCTCGTCGACGGGGAGTCAAGCTGTGATCCAAGTTACAGAATTCCTAGGTGAGACAATATATTACAAATCGTGACGTCACTTAACTCTACGGTTGGATTCGAGTCAGCCTTAATGTTAGGGTATCGAAAGAGGTTCTTCTTTTTTTTTATTTAAAAAATCGATGTTTGAGAAATGGTGTTCACAATAATATGGTACAACAACGTAACGCATACAGAAAGTCATTCATTATTTATAATAAAATGGTCGTCAGTTTTCTTTTAATATACCACAAGTAACATTGGCTATATACAAATATTACAATTTCGCGATATTCGTATCGCGATTTCATTTTCATTCAACAGCGATTCGCGACGCCCAGCGCTTTTTTTTATTCTCTCCTATCTTATCAAGCCCGTCAGCTTTGCTTTTTTTATCCTATATACCCTTCTCGCCTTTCGTCTTTTTTTACACAGTCTTCCCCTCATCCTTGAACAGACAATTTTGAATTTGCTATTACGCCCCGACGCAATTGGCTGCCATTCTTCGTCGACGGCATTTTCTGACAGTCTTCACATAAATTGCGCACCGTCGCTAAACTCTGTCGAATGGCTATTCCATTTTTTTTAATTCTAAACTTATATATACATACACTTGTATATGTATGTTAATATAAAAAAAAAAGAAAATACAAACAAAGAAGAAGAAACATCAATGACGATATTAACTTGGCAATAAGATGCTGTACTATAATGCAAAAGTATCGAGCCTTCAGTTTGGGTCGGTCTTTTTGAAATGGAAATTAATTGCAGAGGGGTCGTTCTCCAGCTAAACAAATCTTGGGTCGAGATTGGAGGTACTCATTATTTTGAATAAAACGTAAGATAGGGAAAGAAGAAGAAAGAAAATTATGTCAAAGAGCAAAATCCAGCATTCTCACCGAGATACGCATTACAGGCGTCTAATGGACCACACAAAAATTGCCATTAACGTCGCATCGCTAACGATAAGATTTGTAACTATTACCATAGAAAAAAAGCATACTTTATAAACGACTGTCTTTTTTTCCTTTTTCCTCTTATTGCGGATTCTAATGAAAAACGTCCGTTCGTCCCCTTTCGCTAGTTTCTCCTCTTCCCGCTTATTCGTTACTTTCGCTAGATTTTCGTATCCGAATGCTTTCTTGGCGTCTTCAATTACATAATATCCGTTAATCCATGGTCGCAACGAACTACAGCAAATTGACTGGTTTTGTTCAATTACAATTTTCGGAAATCGAGAATGGCGCTTGTCTTACAGAGTTTTAAAAATTTTCAATTCCCAAACTTTTGTCACCGTTCGTTATTCTTTCGCTCGAAGAACGGTGCAAAAGTGGCGGAGACCCTCGTCGCCCTTATCCCGTTAATTCAGCAGGCCACTGTACACGCGAGTCTTTCATCTAGCACTAGGTGTATATTACTCCAGCGTCTCATTTCGAACGAGAATCCATGGCGAACGCATATTACATACAAATAAATAACAATTATCCATAGAGATTCGAATCACTCGTCACCAAAGACGTTAAGTTACCAGTAACAAGTAAAAGACGAGGGTCTTCGCGTCGCCGATGACAAAGTCGTATCAGCCGTCCCGACGCTTCCGTACAATTCAATAGAGAGAATAAAACTCCCCGAAATATAACGTCGCTTCGATGAGCTTGCTACTTTCGTATGGAAATCGCAAGAGAGCGACATGGCTCTTGAAATTTCTGTCGCTCCTATGGAAACTCGAACTCGTTACGAGGTACGCCCGGAAGTACATTCACGGTGGGATTTATAAAGAATCCACAAACACTTAGCGAGTAAAAAAGTGGCAGATGTACGCGAAGTATAATAATTAATAAAGGTGTCAATTGATGGCACTTTGCAAGTTTTAGGAAGAGTTAAATTACTGTTACTTTTTTTTTGCTTTCCTTCTCCTTTCACACACTTGACCCTTCAAATGCGTGGAGGATGTCGCGACTCGTAAGGCAAAAGATTTAAAAATGCGTGTTGCGATTAATCGCCGCCATTATTAAATCGAATCACCGCGAATGACTTAATTGGATCTCTCGCGATCGTACCTCTGGCGTAAAAGGTCTTTTTGTATTTTTTTTTATCGGCTAAAATTTCTTTTGCGTCTCCTACCTACTTATAGCCTAACGATAGAGTAGAAGTAGATAGCGCTGTGATTACAACGTACACGGATGGGTGTGAACGTCGCTCTGCTCGCACTTGACATAAACAGTTTAATCGATTAGCCTTAATTCCAGATTTGACTAAATAGTCGATACGTACAAAGAGTACAGCGTATTACTTTCAAAAAACAATTGACAACCGCGGAAGGTACACGCGCGAATCTATTTCTTATTGGTTACTCGCTATGTCTCTCCGTATAGCTCGTGCGTTTCTTTCTCTCTTTCTCTCTCTCTCTCTCTCTCTCTCTCTCTCTCTCTCTCTACTCTTCATGAATTTCCATTTCTCTTCTTCTCTTGTCTTGTCTTATTCGAAGGCCGCGCTTACGGTGAGAGACGTATACATACAAACCGAAGAGAATTAGACATCTGTCAATAGGGAAACGTGGTTGAAAAAACGGCGAATTGGCCTTCAATTATCGCTACTATGATACACAGTCGATACACAGTAAACAACGCCACAAAGCACAGCGAGCACTGTTTCTTCCGTTTCAAAAAAAAAAAAACAATTATAAGTGCAACATTGTGCAGTAAAAATTGGATATACCTACAGCAATGAAAATCTTATTGGTATTCGGACCGTGTTGTCCCGTCAATGAATTTCTCGCGCGATTGGCTTTTCATGGAAACAGCGGTCGCTGACTTGTTGCTCATCAATTTCTATTTTCTATGACGATATATCTACGTCCGATGAATCCGATTACAATAATCGTAAGGAGTCGCTGATTTTTATTCTGTATCATAAGTGAAAATTCGATATTTTCAGCGTGTCGGAATTGAGCTCCTTAAAACGGCTTGTCACAGATAAGTATTTTCGCTCGTGGGTATTGTACGGCCCTGACCCAAGACACAGGGCCCAAATTTTTCGTTCCTTCCCTTTTCCATTTTTGTACACATGCAAAGTCTCTTAACGCATAAGTGCCTTAGTAAGTAGTAAGTGAATCCTGAAGTGTGCCCGAGAATCCACATGTACGAAAGAAGAATATAATTTTAAATCTTGCTAGTAATAGTAATAATCAAAGAAATATTGAACGACCCTCGTAATCTGTCGAACGTTCTCGAAGAAAAAAGAAAAAGCACTGTCCTTCCTCCGAGTGACAGTACGTACAATAAGCACCCTCTGGTATGTCCGGTATTGTGTTCTGTGTCTTTATTATGAACTGTATGGATTCGCGATGGCCCCCTCCGCCTTTTTCAAAAGAAGGGAGACACCGCCGAACCACGTCCTCGTAATATTAAATCCAACGATACGTTACTAGGATCCGCGTATGACAAAAGCATGTATAAATCAGTAAACATTTCGTTTTGTGCATCTTAGAGATCATACATGATACAATATACAAAGTAGTATAAAATAAAAAAAAATATATATGTATATGGGTTAATCAAGATTTGTAGTAGTACTTAATCATCAATTTAAGGTTTCTTTTTTTATCACGTACGGGGCCCTCCGAGAGCGAGGAGGTATTTCCAATATACAAACGTTTCCTCGAACCGACGTCTCTTTCTGAATGGCTTAAATGCAAAATTCGGAGTGCCCGTGGTGAGACTAGATCGATCGTGATCGATATACCGAACAAGAATAGAATGATCGTCACGACTGCCACTATTGCACGACCCATAAAATTGTTATTACCTATAATAGTAATTTGTCATCGTAATAAAAATCTTTAGTAAAGCAGATGTCGTCCGTTAGAAATATTTCGGTGTGACGAGAAAACAAGAAAAAAAGAGAGAGAAAGGAACAAGCAAAAACTAACGAGCACCGTAATGAATGAAATCCTGATTGAAAACCGACCGGTAGTAATAACAATGTATAATCAAACGACTCACTGGAAACACGTCCACGTCCAAGGAGCATTCCGCCATTTGGCGTAGTGTCTTTAGAAGTAACCGCGACACCAGGACAGAATTAGCATTATCCTAAAGTCGACGCGCGATATCGCGAGCTGAGTAAAATCTTTTTTTGTCCTTAGAGTCGATCTAACCTAAAGTGGGCTTCGGCGGCGGAGTCCGATAGCACCATGTCAGGATCGGCGAGCATTTGGAGTCCGTCGAGATCGATATGCCCAAGTCCTTGTCTAAGGGCGTCGTCCGATGGAAATAAATCAGGATCGAAGTCGCTCGTTATCGCCGATCCACTCTCCTTTCCAAATTCAGGGCTCGTTAGATCATCCGTCCCCGAGGAGAAATCTAGAGCGAGGAATAAAATGAAGGGATGTCAGAGACGTCGGCAACAGGCAGCATCCCCAAGTAACAGAGGTAAAAGAAAAAGAGATAAAGATCTCATTTACTGACCGGTGAGTATGATCGTAGGGGTGTTTGGGGTTTGTGGCGTGAGTTGCTGGGTCGTAGTAGGTGTCCTTGGTTGAAAGGCCAATTGTGGACTCGTGCTGTAGTAACCGCCATCCCCGCTGCCCATTTCGCCGCCAACATTTATCATGTCGCTCTGAGAGAATAGAAGCAGGAGAGTGGTAAGTCATTAGCGTGTGAACAGAGTCTGACTATATTATTGAACAGCCTGAAACTTACTTGCGTGTAATTTCCCGTATGATTTGGTGAACCGATGTAGGCGTCGATCGTGGTCGGCGCCACTGGTGAGTCCATCTAGAGCAAAAGGCGTGAAATGACTTTTCCAAAGGTATCTCGAGGATCGTTCGCTATTATTACGGATTGTCGGCTGGATAATAAGAGAAATAACGTAAGAAATGAATAGCGTTCATTCGATTATTACGAATGCCTAATTAGCAGCTGTCGCGTGCATGCCAACATTTCCTCTGGTCTCTGACAGAAATCAACGAAGTAAACGGAAAGAAGAGGAGAAGCGCCTAGGAAGAGAAAATCATTCTATAGAGAAATACGTACAGCGAGATATCGAACGGCGATTGCCAGTGCTACAGATAATTTTTCAAGAGTAAAGAGAGAGAAAATTTCGACTAATTGCCATTCGCTGTTCGGTTCTCAAAATCAAACGAGGGACAATGGGGGTAGGAAATGTCACTTTTCCCAAGGGACGTTTCGCTATCGGCCAATCAGGATAACCGATACTTCCTATGTATACGGGGTAGTGTCTCATCACCTCTAACTGCGAGGTCCAGGTGTAGCCAGACTCCATGAGCTGCTGTATCATTTGTGCCCAGTCCTAACGAAGGCAGGTAACAAATAAAGAGTAATACCTTTAGACATTTCAGTTCAATTGGAGCTCAGCTATGAATTAAATTTTTTTTTATACTTTTTTTTTAATACCATCTCTTTTACATCCTGGCACTCCGAGACGCGTATTCTTTAGCACTGCCTTTCGCTACGTCCAATTAAGGCGGTTTAACATAGGTGCACTTAGGCTACTGAATGATTATGGAAGAGAGAGAGAAAAAATGTGAAACGCACGATTTCTCTATCGACGTAATCGCGTAACATGATTATTTTCTGCCTTTGACACGCGAGTCTCTCTGCATCGATTCAGGCCTATTGTGTCTTGGTTTGTCTTCGTTAGAATAATCCGTGAGATACGTTTTTCTTACTTTTATTAACGCTCACTTGGTGACGGTCTTTAATTCATGTACATCTGAATTGGCTATATGCCATTAAAATTATGCGGAATCTAGAATGAGAGAGAGAGAGGGGCACTATGCTACTTACATATTCTTCCAAAGTGAAGTGGAAAAAATGCTGACACATGCGTACACGCTTGGAGAGGTTGTCCACCTAACGGTTTCTGTACGCGAAATATTAAAGAAGGAATCTCTCTTTTTTTTTCTTTTTCTTCAAACAATCGGAGTAACGACTGTCAAATTTGCACGTGTAATCGCGGTTTCGCGTTAAGTAGGTGTATTCGAACGCGGCGTATCTCGCCGGTGCTATTATTGACGAATGTATTATACTCACCCCTGCCTTGATATGCATAAACGCAAAATCGTAGGGCTATTAAAAATCGATACTCTATAGTTGCAATATCGTGTTGTCAAGGCTACTGAAAAATGTGCAACTGTGGAATCGGACGGATAGTGCGCAGCAATGTAAATAGAGAAAAGAAGAATTAAACGTTATTTGCACGAATCGAGGACATATCGTGAATTTCATTGGTAACGCGTCATGGGAAAATACTATGATTTCACTCACACAGCGCATTTTGCCTTAAATAACTTTTTCTTTTTCTCACAATTTGCATAGACGCTTGACGTGAGTAATTTTTAGCTTGCAATGTCGCCGCGCATTATCCGTCGGATCAAGACTGATTCGTGCTTATGCTTATTCGCATTTCACTAACCATTGAGAACTGTTCGAAGTGTTGCTGAAGTGCCGCGGCGTTTTGGTTGATGAAATAATTATTCTGATCCATACTTTCCGTGGGGAAGCTCGGTAGTCCCGGGTGTCCCGTAGGACTCTGTGGTGCCGATGGGTTATTGCTATAACTCAAGGGACTCCCCTGGAAAGTAAAAAGTATTAGCAAAGCGTTCGACCATAACGATTACATAATATAAAATTTCAAATTGAAATGCAATACCTGAACTGTGAGACTCGGCGATGATTGCGGCGATGGCCTATTGACTGTCTGTGAGCTCCTATACGAGCCCAAAGAGTTGAGCTGTTGCTGATGATGATGGTGCTGCTGCTGCTGCTGATGCTGATGCTGGTGCTGCTGCTGCGACTGTGACGTTTTCTGCGAACGAAATAATCGAAATGAAATATAATTCTAACTCATACGAAATACAATTTCGAAAACTTACTGGACTTTGCGGCGGCACTGGACTCTGCAGTTGTTGATAAATGAAGTGCTGAGGAGTGTGAGATGCCGCCGAGGGCGGAGGTGGTTGTGAATACGACTGAAGATCCTGTTGCGAAGTACTTGTGCTGTTATCCAACGCGACACCCTGCTTCATACCCAATAATATTAGTTAGTGATCACAATGAAAATTTTCATATTCCTGAACGTGGACCAATCCTCGCAGGCCAATCGATTCGAACCCACGCATCAATTCCACAAAAAACAGCCACGATCAGATTCGTCATAGCCAATGCAAAAAAATATATATAGAGAATTTCCAAAGTCTACATTAACAAAGTGGACGAAGATGATCGCGCTGTTTTCTCAGTTCGGGTTCGATTTACGTTCGAATGCGGGATCGGGGAATGCCGAGCAAAAAATGGAAAACTAATAACGAGGGCTACTCGGAAATCTTGCACGATGCGTCACACGCGGTGAACCCTCTAGGGCTTCTGGCGAAGAGAAGCGAAACGATCTAACGGCTAGGTGAAAAGAAGTGTAATCACTAACCTTACACGTGTGAAGGAACCTAGAGTTAACAGGCACTGATAAATGGTTCTGCAAAATAACAAAAAACAAAGAACCACTACAGCAAAGGCAAAATAAAATAAAAGATAAATTAAAATAAGCGTTAGGCGTGTCAAAACGATGAGAATGGCTTCGAGGCTCTCCACCTTATTAATGTCTCAGGAAGTATTAGTACACAGCAGTATGGAGTACGACAGTGGCTAAGATGCAAAATTAAACGAGAATAAAACTTTAGTCCTAGGTCCCATTACGCGTCGAAAGTGACTCGTATCGATTTCCTGCATTCCGCAACATTCGGAAGATCAGCGAAAGGACGCGAGACGCCACGAGGGTCGAGGGGAAGAGAAGCAAAAAAGAAATTGGAGCACGTCCGAGAGACTTCAAGGCAAAGGATTAAATGGATCACTGATAATTCGAATCATGCAGACGACTACTTATTACTTTATTCTAATGTCTTCGAAAACTACTCGCGCCCACCGAGCACTCTGTACGAGTCGAGTGAGAATTTCGTTCGCGCTGTTTACGAGAGACTAAGAAAAAGTGCCGAGTCGTAATAAGAGTTCGTGTAATTCCTTAAGTAATTCTCGTCCACCCGGAATTCATAATCAGATTCGTACAGAGTGCCTACGTGGCTCCAGAGTCTAGATTATTAAAGGATCGCAAGGATATTTACTTGGGGGCTTGGCGGGCTGTGATCCTGTGAAAAAGATAGCCTACCAGCTTGCGCTAAGCTGGTCGGCGACAGGGTCGTGGGACTGCTCGTTTGAGGACTCTGGAATACACCCGGTAGAGCATTTCAAAACTCCCATTTAAATCCGTACGATCTTTGAAAAGGCACGTGCACACTCACACGCACACACGTATTAGATATGAGTGAGATGGAGGCATTCGAACGACAAGAATTTGAGAAAAAAAAGGAAAATAACCAGGTGACAGAAGGATTTTGAGTGAGATTTTGAGAATTTTTTATAAATCCAAAATGAGCCTGTTCCTCTTGTTCTCCTTTCTTCTCTATGCTGGTATCTCCTTGATCTCGCGAAACGATGACTCGAAATGGACACTGGCAGCGAAGATGAAAAATGACGGATAAAAGTTCTCCCGGATGAGGCTTGCAGTCAGGGGATCCATTTATAACGGGATGGTCGTGCAGTTATGTGAAATAGCTGTCAAAATGACAATTAGTACAAAGACTAATCAGCCGACTTACATTGCTGTACTGCGTACTGCTCGAATGATCCTCCTGGTCGAGAGGCGTGTGCAGTGGCGAAGGGAAGTGAACGTTGCTCAGATCGGGTAAGGAGCCTGTATTGTTGCCGATCGGTACTTGCTGTCCCGGTGGCTGTGAGCTGAGATATATACTAGATCGGATACACATAACAGCATTAACCAGTCTGTTTCGTAGGGAGTTTTGTTTAGCCAAATTTCGCAAGATTCTCAAAGAAAGCACCTCTCCGCCACCCATTAAAATCCATCCGATACGTACTTGATACCAGGCACTCTAGGCATTTCGCAGGAAGATCTTGGCCGTTCGATAAAACCGTGATGTGACTCTCTGTGCTCGTTTACCGTACCACTCATCGCGTGTTGATCTGTGCAATTGAAACGGGAAAAGATGACGAAACAATTGACAACCAATTTCAGTTAAAAATAACGAAGGTGCGATGAGACATGCGTTCGGACGATAAGGAAAGTGTCGAGGTGTCCGTCGGAAAAGTCAAAGTCCTGCATAAATTTAAAAAAACAATAAAAAAAAATTAATATCGGGTCAAGCTCGAGGAATATAGTCGATAAGAAATTTCACGGGAGACTTTATACAAGGGAATAACGACGGTCCGGTCAATTCTCGTGACAGGTCAAAGAAATGGGGGTGATGCGATTTTTCGTCGGACCAAAATGAAAATGGGTGATGATGAGAGAAATATAAATAAAATGGAAACCGACATGCATCGCTACCTCTTCGATGAGGCATCGCCGAAGTGGACTGACAGGCTTCGTTTGCACTCTGATGCAGAGCAGAATCGGAGTTCGTTCTTCTCCAGGTATCTGGCTGTGGTGGCGACAGATAAGGCACCCCGCTGTACGGGGACGTGTCGTGTCGCTTTTCCGTGGGGCGAGATCGCACAGGACCCACCCCCATGCTACGACCGCGTTCAGTTCCTCGATACGTCATGGCATTCTGCTGTATCTCTTCCAGCTTACTGAGTGAAGTCTGAGGAAGAAGAATTACATGTGATTCAAGGGATCAAAATTTGACGCTTGGGGCGCATTCGCATGGATCTACACTAAGCTTAGGTTCGATCTAGTATATATATGCAGTAATGAAATGTCTAACGACTAAATTCTCCATTTTGAAAATATAACACAGAACTAGGCCGTGCATAAGAACGAGTGTCATGCTTATGAGAAAAGATATTGTAAACGAGTAAATCTGCGTTTTCAATGAGACTACCGGCAGCAGCCGTCGCAACTTTTTCATTGTCGCACCGTGACTCATCGATCTAAACGTGATAAAGAAGCTTAATGCGAGCGCTCGATCAGTGCCTCCAATCGCCGGACGAATCCTGTGCGGATTGCAGGATCTGCAGATCCGCCCTCGTATGCAGCCACTTTTTCTCCCTCGTTCCCGCAGCCGTATTCGTTGAGAAATAAAGGAGTCTCATTTTTCACAGAGGCTCTATATTTCCTGAAAGAGTCGCAGCGGCAGGTTAATAAATATCCCAGGTGTACAGCCACGAGAATCCGCCATAATTTCGGTGGCTGCGAATAGCCACGAGTTTTTACATACGAGGATATAACGGGTGACTCGTATATCTATCGTGGCTTTCGTTCGTTAGTCTCGAAAAAAAAAAAAATCTAAACACATTGAAATACGACTTCCTGAAATCCTTGATTCGTTCAGCCGCTTCTCATTTGGTGGGTGAATTTTCACACTTGGCTACCAGCACCGTACGAGGCTGATAGTTAAGCCTATCGGCCTATCAGACACAAGACTCGAGTATTCTCCCAAGGCGATTTCGTACGAGTGCACGAGGTGTTATAAATTACGCGTAAATATGCAAAGCGCGCGTGTGTCGTCGCGACGCAAATTAGAGTGTCATCGCGACTGAGATTCGCGGCCATGTGAATGGGTCTGTAAGCGCGAGTAAAAAAAACAAGCGCGAGCGTGCGAACGCTCCTTTCCACATGCGCACACCTATGAATGGCGTCCACGCTGTCCCAGTGGATCGTGCGTCTACGTGTAAAGTCGCAGCTCCTAACTTTTCCACGCTTCGAGCTGCCCGGAGTAGGGGTTGAGTCTTCGGAAGTTTTTACCGAAACGTCGATAGACCCGGTGAAAACCGAACGATTCCTCGGAGAGTCGTAAACTCAAGGTTTACTGCTATCCGTGCCCGAAGCAACCGCGTAACTTGGACGAAACTGCCGCTGCGTTAGTGTGTAGCGAATCAAAGGTTGCAGATTGCATTGCTATAGCATTCGTGCGTAATACAAGACAGTTGCGTAATATAACTAAAATCATTAAGAGTCAAAGTATACACAAGAACGTAAGGCTGGTCGTATCTTCCTTATTCTTAACCCTGACGATGCCCGCGAAGAAAGTCTCTCCGCTTCCCTGAAAAGATATACAGGGTGGCGATAAAAAAAAAATTCTAAGATCGAAGACCTTACACGCGGACACCAGAGAGCCATACGACGAATGTGATAAATAAAACTGTCGAAAGGATCGATACAACGGCGAATCGACGCGAGACGCTCGATGCCAGCGAATTATTAATTATAATACATTCTAGCAACTCTGTGGCACAAGGTTCAAGGAAAACTTGATTCACTCTAGACGGCCGTTACTTCTAAGCGTTTCGACGACGGCCTTATTCACATTCTCTGCCGCGCGGCTCCTCTTTCAGCGTCTGTTTCAACATCCTCCGCCAGAGGAGGAGGATGGACGTAAACACTGCCGCCGGGATTCACGGGCTCGCGGTTCGCATCCTGCCCTTCACGCATTTCGCTCTACTGCGACGTCGTCAGGTACGACGACGCACGGATGCGTGCACGAGTGTGTACGCTCTGCGGACGAAGATCGAGTGACTCCTCGCTTCCTATTTAGCATTCTCCTTGCGAAATCGCTCCGTAATAACCAAGAGGGCATCTGCCTGTTACGCCACTTTCAATAGGCGACTTGCGCAAGTTGCCGATGGTCGCTTTGGTGAGAATCCAAAAAAGCTCCCGTACTACGCTCGTGATCTTGCACCGAAGATTCCTGTACTGTTTTACGAGATAACGAGGTCACTGAATTGAAAAATAATGAAAATCCTAATTGTCGTTATCACCTCAGATAATTTAGGGGGGGGCGTGGGGGAGGGATGATTACGACGAAATTTCCATAGTTCACAGGAGAACCTATACGGGCGAAGACAGGCCCGTCCTAGACCTCTGACCGATCGATGAACTTTGGGTGACGAAACAGGCGGGAATAATTAGTCGCTGCTCCACGTGAAGTTGGTCGCGCATTGCAACACCTTTGAGGAATGCTGGAAGAGGGGCGAAATTAAGGGCATTTGTAATTCGAGGTATAACGGCAGAGACACGTGTGGACGCGTCGATTGGCGATTTCGAAAGACGAACGGCGTCCCGTGCGGTTACGCACTGAGAATCCCAGAGCAAGGTTTATCGAGTATGCGAGTGATGATTTCCATTGATGATTTTCTCAATGTCATCCGGCTGGAGGAAGTTTACGAGGGTTCGGTTGGTCGATAGAAAATCGTGGGAGTCGCATCGAAGCGTGAACGATCGGCATTGAAACGTTGGCGTGTTAAAAATTCAAAATTGAACAAATAAAAATTCTCATCCCTTTTCATTAATAATATTGATTTCACTGCTGTGCGATTACATGAAAAATATTGCCAAGGTACCGTTCGTCCGTCTCTATGGGAATTCACGTGCACGCGTGACGGGAACAAAGGGAAACGACTGCGGGTTTACGTAGCTTCGCATGTGGGTTGGAGAAGAAAAGAAATTATTGGCCAGAATATCAGTAAAGTGATCACGTACTATTTGGCCAGGCGGCGCTGCACCTGTCTGGACTATTCATCATGGCCAATTAATGAAAATCGTTCTAAACAATCCTTCGAAAAGATTTCGTCGGGAGATGCGTCTTGTTTTTGGAAATAATTTATGACGCGTTTGGCAGAGACCATACAGGTATATAACGTTAGAAGAATAGAAGGGGAAATCGAATAGGAATACATTTTCCCTGCTTCCAATCGAGGCTTAAGGTTTCTCCATTTATATGCCAACGGCCCGCAATATTAGTCACAATATGAATTCACTGGAGCAGACACTGACGGACGGACATTAACGGAGGCTTAGAGAGGGATTAGAAGGAGCGACTGTCGGCTGCAGAAGGAAACGGTGCGATCGCCATATAAAGCGTAGGCACAAAAGCTCGCGGTACGTGTGTCCACGTGATTGTATTCAAATCCGAGCGCCATAAATAAGACGTTCGGAGGGGGGGATCGGAGAATCGGTGACGTCATTCGAAAAAAAATCCCATTAAGTGCAAACGGCAATGAATCCGCGAATAATTTTACATGCCGAGAGGAAAATGATGGGCAGGATGGTAAATTCGATGAGAATCCATGACGCGATAATAGCAGCGCCGCGGTGGCTCTATCTGGTGGACGAACTAAAAAGATGACGGACGTGAATGGCGAGAATAAGGCGGAAGAAGTTGGAGAGGTCGGGAACCGATCGACAGCCTTCCCAGTTCTATGTATTCGCGCAAGTTCGCTCGACCACCCACCGTCCCGGCGTCGCGATGCCTGCCGTCGCCTTAAGACGTACTCCGCAGCCCCACGGAGCGTGGGGCCAAGTCGACTGGGCGCCGCGCAGAGCGACCTATTTCCGTGACTCTTCGCCATTCACCAAATAGTCACGAGTGCCGGGGGCTTCTTCCACTGGCAGCTATTCTTGCAGGCTCGCATGCGTCAACAATGTATATTGACAGGCTGCCGATCTCACGACTGCACGACCACCCTGCCCTCTCGGCCTGAAGGACTTGGGGCTCGTCGACCTACCGAGTGATGACCGATCGATCGATTCTTCTCAATACACTCTGCAATTCATTGACCTGCCTGTGCACTTGACAATTCTGGACCGTTCACTTTGTCAAATACACTCCGGAAGCCTTGGATACAATTTTCCTCTTACTTTTAACATATTTACCTATACTTTGGAAATTTCCGTCAAGAGCAGCCAAGGTATGAGATATTTTTTGGTAATTTTTAACAAAAGGACCAACAACAAATTTTTACGATTTAGTCCCCTCTTTAATTTTAGGTCGTTTGTTATCTGAGAATAATTTCAAGATTATCGAAAATTGCTGCACTCGCTGTGCTATCAGCTCCATCGATATTCTGGATGGAGCGGATATAACAGTAGCCGTGGAGGGGGTCGGAAATCCTAAGAGTTGCAAGGGGTACTTGACCTCAAGCTTTCTACACAAGGTCAGATCATTGACTCGACCCGATTTCTTATTCAAAGATACTCCGATTCGATTACAGTATCGAGATCAGAAATTCAGATGAAAATATATCGATTTTTTGTTTTTAAACTATTTTCTCTTCGAATCGAATATATACTTACTGTAGTTAAAAATTGATTTGTTATTGAAAATATTTCACTTTACGATTTCTACTTTGCAAAATGCGGAACGCAATGCGGAGGGCAGATTTCATCGGCGTACTTGGAACGGAAGCGGCAAACGAGTGTACCTACGGACACGATCAATACTCGCGGTGCGAGTACACGAGTCGAAGCACGTGCTCTCGTTGTTTTTCTTCTAAACTACGATGTGGAAGATTCTATGGGAGCTCTGGTCAAGATCATAGCGAAACATTAGAATTCATTAAAGGAGTCGATAGTCATAGAAATAAAAATTAATTTTCAGATTTAGCATAATCGATGATTTCATAAAAGAAAATTCAATCGTTGACTCATTGATCTGCCACCACGATCGTACTTATCGTTAGTAGTATTGACCTACGTAATTTGTCTTAACGATTTGTCAAAAAAAAAAATCGTTTCGGATCAGTAAATAAAAATATTAAAATCGATATTATAATATATAATATAATAATTATTAAAGAGTTAAAATTCGAAATAGCTCACTAACTATTTTACATATTGCATTTACCTGGAATTATTCATTTTGTATAATCGACTTGATATTGCCTCAATTTAATCTGGAACCTGTTACATATCGTCATCCATATACATGTATACCCTTTCTACAAAAACCTACAAACAGCCATACACACATCGTATCGTACAAACACGAACTCTATCCCACTTCTCCCCTGTCCAAATCATACGAATGGCAGCTGCTCGAATGAAACGAACATTTGCACCAATTTCATTGTGCCAGCCGAGACAGATTAAATTTTAGTCAAATGAATTTCGTACCCTACTCTGCCCTCCGTACGAAAGAACAGGAGATGGAATAGATGACTATAGATGATGAAACGAAATTTCTTTGATTCCATAGAAAGTGAATTTCATGGCATTCCGCATGATCCGTACATTTTCAAAATGACTTATCAGGACAAGAATCTAAATTTCCATATCACATTTCAATGCACTGTCAAAAATAACCCACCACGAAATAACGAAAGTTTACCCGACTTTTAAACAGCCTTTATATTCGAACGAAACAAAGGAGACGGCAGGAGCACGCGTATTCACGTAACACGTACGTCTACGTCCCATGGATAGAAATAAGATTCCCTCGATAGACTCGCAGGCATCTAAGGACGATCGATGGGTCATTAATTAATTACAGGTACAAGTGGGCTATTTAGCTTAAGAACGTTCGATCGCCAGATCGATTAATAGACTGCTAACTAGTACCCCAGCTGCAACTTCAGTTAGCCTATCAGTGCCTACTAAGCATAGGCGAGCATCGGACTGGCCCGTTATGCATTTAGTAATAAGATTATACAGATTTTGGAAATACGTTACCCACAGAGCCTCAACGTAAGATCGAGGCTAGATCGATAAGTTTGAAATCTTGGAAATTGCAATAGGAAAACAGCGACGGGTCGACGTTTGGATTATTTTCATATAATCTCCAGAGATTCTCATTCAATAGTAAAAGCAGCTACCGAGCAGAGATGTTGTTTCCAAACAAAAGTATGAATGCCGGGGAAACAAAGGAGCCTCGCATTATTATCGTACAGCAAGGGAAAAAGAGTTCCAGCGAGTCTCCAGCTATTTGCTGCATAAACGATGTTGGCCAGCTTGCTGGATATATATATAAAGGTAGGTAACTAGGTAACTAGATGGCTAGGCAGGTATATATGTAGATACATATATACAGCGAATGCACCTGCGTGGAGCTGCATCCGGGGCAGGAAGAACCAAGCTCCAATCCAGGAATTTGAATCGATCCCAGCGCCAGTCGCACCGACAAATATGAGTACGGAGACACAGGCAGCGTTAATTGACTGAAACGAGGGAAATAAAAAAATAGCAGGGAGTCTCGGCAACGTCGCAAAGTTAATAATAACAACAACAAAGAAGACAATACCCCGATACAGATTCAATATGCATTTCTCTAGATCGGAAGACGACCTTGACTCTGTCAGACTCATGCATATATACGTAGCGCATGCAGTCTGGTGCATAATAACGCGTAACTGCCTTCGCTATCAGTATTACGAACCTATCTGACAAAACAATTATACTTTGCCGCCCCATTATTTTTTTCGCAGAAAGTGCACGCTCCGATGGATCGGACGGTATCGTCTCGCGTATCTTTGCGCAACTCGCACTGAATCTTCGAATTTCACTTAATTCACAATACCATACACAGTTATGGGTAGATGGAAAATCTGCGTCTTGCTACAGAGTCCACCGTGCGCATGGCTCTCCGGTAGCGAATTCCAATGGCAAAGTCGCGACACGTGCGGAAGCTGCGAGAGGCTGGATTCGTGTAGAACGACGATGAGCGCGTTCTCGATTACAGCTGTACGAGCAACCAGCGTAATGTCGTTCCGCCAGATTCTCCAATAACTCCTGTTAATTACGCAGATAGGAATGAGTGCACAAACAAGCGAGTAGACGACACGCAAGTATCTATAGGACGAATTAAATTTCTTAAAAATACAGCAATCGTAAAAGATATTGAAAAAAATTTTTTTAACTTTGAAAAAAAATTTTTTATTCAATCCTTGCTCGATCCCGCTTGATCGTACTCCGAGACGTCATTCAGCCCAAAAACATCTTGAGGCCGTCTTTAAGATGGTCTTTGTACGTGCTACGTACTCGGGTAGCCAAAACAGGCAGACAAGAGTCAAGTAACTCTTCCATAAGAATCTTTGTACAGCTTTGACAAAGTCTACGTAGAGCCAGAATAAAATCTAACGAAAACATACAGAACGTGCAGGTTGGACAGTCTGATTGTAGAAGGCTTTAAGAAAAAAAAAGTTTCGAATTATGAATTTAAAAAATATACAATTCCCTTTTCTACGTTGACAGCGTGCATATTCGAAATCTCAGATTTTTATTCCAGCGCAGGACTGCGCATCCCTTTGAAGTTGCCATTCGTTATCACCTCGATAAATATAAAATCGACAAACGAAAAGCGTAACGATTACTATCGATCGGTATATAAACTCCTTCCCAATTTAAACACACCGTAATCACAATACATAAATATAAAAGAACAAGCTCCGAACGTAATGGATACGAGGGAATCACGATAACTCTTAGTTTCGTGAGTCTCAAAATATCAGCCGTTTAACAAGCTAGAGCTAAATATTTTCACGAAACGATCGCCAGGGGTCGCAGGGTGAATCGCGTGACGAATCGCCAAGTAATTGGCTGCCGACGACAAGAAGCATCGAGCTGCAGTAAATGCGCTACACGAAACGTTGCAGTCCGCATAATGACATATATCGTATACACTATATAGAACACGTACCTGTAGAGCCGGCTGTTTCAACATAATCAAAGAATTATTTCTGGCTGATTGTTAGTAACGACTATTCCACAATGCCAATTTAATGCGTCCTCTGGCATTGAAGATAAGAAATGACAATCGCTCAGGGGAGAGAATATATATATATATAAATACATATACTTACAAACGGAGATTACAAGCAGAGCGAGAGAGAAAGAAAAATATTTATAGAGCGAGATGATTTTTTTAAGACTGACCCCCCCCCCCCCCTCGACCCTCCATCGTATTTAAGTGACGCGTCATTTTTCCTACTTGCTGCAATTCGCATCAGGGACTCGTTCGTTGTTACGCGTTAATAGCAGATTCTGAAAACTTTGTATTACGAGTTACGTTACTAATTGTACGAGGACCTAACGATATGATATTAAGGTCTTCCTTTAGCCACCCACATCCCGTATGGGAATTACTTATAACGACGGTAACTCGTCCGATCGGATGAGTTTGAAATTCGTAAGGAGTCTAGCGAATTTAACATTAGGATGCGGAGATTCCTGTTCCTGGTAGCTCTTGCCGTGTCGCACGAGTCGATGATGATCTACGCAGAGGTAAGTGAAAAATCTATTGATCTATAATCGTCATTGCGATTATCGGAATTTCGCAGTATCATAGAGGAATACGGTAGTCAAGATTTTTTTTGTATTCTTTATTTAGCTACCGGATTGGATAACACCGGAAATGACGGATATGGTGAAAGACGACAAGATACGCTGTATGAACGAACACGGAACGGACGAAGGTAATGCAATTTAGTTATCCAAGATCTGTACAGTGAGCAGTGTCAATTGATAAGCTGAATTAATCCAGAGATGATCGTGAGAGCAAATGATGGTGATCTGGTGAACGACCGGAAGCTCAAGTGTTACATGTACTGTCTGATGGAATCGTTCAGTTTGGTAAATATACAAAAAAAAATGGATTAAAATTTCAAAAAGATATTTTGATCTCAGTAGCTTTCGGGTAGCATGTAATTGATGATCAAGTAACTTCGATTACCTCTAATATCGATAGGTCGATACCGATGGTGAGTTTGAGACGGAACTTTTGATTGGCTTCCTGCCGGAGAACATTCAGGACGTAGCCCGGAACGCGATGGACGCCTGTGCCGACGAAGGTGAGGGGTTATTTTTGAACAGACGAGTGGGCGAGTCGATCAAAAAAATTGATTGGTTATCACTGATCGATTTCATGAATCTTATCAATGATTATAGGCGGTGAGGATCCGTGCGAAAAAGTCTACAAGCACTCGCTCTGCATCTACAAAAGAAATCCTCAGGTAAGGATACATCACGAAAATACAATTTCGTACCGAGTGACGATTTCTCGAATCAAAGTGACAGAACGAAGTAGTGACGTCGATTGACGAATCTTTGAACGAAAAAGTATCCGAGATTCGCATACGTAGCGTCGAGCCAATCAAAGCTAAAAGTTCGATCCTGTTTCCCCGCCTATGCAGAACGCAACTGCGAGACTGGCTCGGCGGTTGAATTTTGGTGCCGTGAAGGCTTTGTGTATAAAAAAAAAAGCACAAAGCAGTAGCAGCCCGACTGTAAATCAAAGCGTAAATTCCTAGCGGCCTCTGCGGCTACGTTTTCGTGAATTCCCGGCTAGACGTACCAGGGGGCACTGCGCGAGTGAGACGGAATGACGGGTATACGTGAAATTCGAAAAAAAGAGAGACAATAGTGCGCATCGCTATGGGGCCGAGGAAAAAGAACTCGGGGAAAAAGCAATGAAGAGACGAGAGCTAGTAAGCCGCGAGAATACGAGTAATACCCGAGGGCATTTAGATTACAAGTATCGACGGGCAATCGGCATAGAACGAACTCGGCGATAACGTTGACGCAAAAGAGCCGAGAGCAAAAGTTGAGCGGGCCGAAGAAAAAAATAGAGGAACTTGGGCCGCAGCGTGTGTACAGTCAGGCGAAGGAACAATTTTTCAAATTTCCTTGACACTAGGAACATTAATAACCTGACCGGCATGTAAGATCTAACGCAACTTTACCTTTTTACTTTAAGCTATGGTTCCTGATATAAATTCATCGAGCGCTAAATTCCATCGCAGACCTGTCGGAAGGAAGCACGATGAATTTCTCCGTAGTACAGCCAGAAAGGAAAGTGATTACGTGGCCAGTGGCGAAGGGCAAGAAAAGGAAAGAAAAAAAAAATTCACAAGGGCAGAGGTCCAGAGGGAAGAAGAAAACAAATTATATAGATGGCATAATAGCTATATAGATAGACGTGTATAAAAATGGTAATAGGGGATATATGGGGGAATAGACAGCCTTGTATACTACAAGTACAGAAAAGAATTCCGAGTAAGTTTGACTACTTTGTCTTTTGTCTTTCTCTCTCGCGTAGGCGAGTCTCGTGAGCACATACGAGTCTATCGGGGCTCCTGACGCTTCTCGCACGTACGTCGTCATACAACACTTGGACACTGGTCCGATTTGGGCGCATACGAGGCCACGCGTGTGTATCGTGGAGGATAACAAAAATAATGTAATAAAAAAGAAAGGCAGACGTTAGTATAGCGTTCGCCATTTTATTGTCATGAAGAGGCGACTGTTACACGATTATAATCATAACATGCTCCAGCCGTGCAGTCGTTAACATACTGGGGGAACAGTGTGGGAAAGTGCGATCCAAGCGAGTACAAAAACATTTTTCTCTTTGTGATTAGCAGCAAGCACAATAACAAAGGGCACTTCCGTGGTAGCATTTGGTAAAAGCGCCACGTGGCGCCGACAGAATTCACTGAGCGTGCACCTAACCTCCTGCCGATAGTCTTTTCTCGGAAGCAAAATAATTTCGAGCAAGGATAAATTCGTGCATGAGCATGAACGTAAATCTGGGGAATATTTTTCTATAAAATATTGACCGATATAGCGCAATATAAATACGGTGTTAATGATAAGCGATAAATCATGGACACGACGCTGGAAATTTCCATAAGGGTGACATTCGAGCCGGAGTAAAACGTTAGGCGGGCATAATGGCCACTTCGGAAGGTTCACGCTACGTCGTAAATACTTGAACGTAAGAGTTAATAAAAGAATAGAAGGGTAATGTCAGCGTGCAACCGGTGCAAACTGCGTGGTCGAGGCTGGAGGGAACTACTTAACCGAGACACGAGATTTCAGGGTTCTTCGGTTTATTTGCCACAAGAGTACCTCGGAGATCGTTCGATTAGAGGGGAAGGAATCGGCGAGGAGGTCCGCCTGGGTTCCCTTATAATCCGCCAGAGGCGCCAGGGGAGTATAAATGCAACAAAGGGGATCGTCGGCGAAAGGTGAAACTGGAGCAAAGTAGGGAAGCTTCGAGTAATCGAAGGGAATTGCGGAAGTGGATTTTCCATCTGTGTAAAACGTTCGGGGACTTTGACTGAACGATCGCACGAGGCACAAGGATGGACGAAAAGTGAGACGCAGAGAGAAAATACGTGATCGCTAGGAGTGCGAGGGGTGTATACAATGGGGAATATAGTAACAAGGACAGCAACGTATAACAGCAGCATTAACATTGACATTGATAACTACATCAGCAGTAACAGTATCAGCAACAACAATAGCAACATGAGAAGCCGAAAGATCAGTACCTTGAGGTCGATCGAGTGAATAGCGGCGCAAGTCGGAGAGGGATCTTTCGCGTTGTTGCTGTTCGTGTTGTTGTTTACGTTGGGCAACGAGCCTCCAGCCCTGAACTGGTTGCCCAGGTTAATGTGCAGGTACTTCCCGGAGGACTGGGGCGGACTAGCACCAGCACTCTGCACGGTCGGGGGGGTACTGTCTGGTACCCCTGATCCCGTGGGACTCGTCCCCACGGAGTTGCTCGTCGACGCCACCTAAGCACAGTTCATCAGACACCAGAGACATCCACAACCCACAACCCAGTACCCAACACCCGCGGCGACCCTCGACTATCGTAACCCTAAACCGTTTGACGTTTAACCCTAAGCCTTCGACCCCACGTAACCAGCGGAGGAGGCTCCCTTCTACTTACGACTGTATATCGGTTCCACTTTAACTTTGATTTTTCATCATTCATTCACCTGTTGCTACGCTCAACTGTTTCTCGCAACTTTGATTGATCACCAGCGATTTATGATCAGATTGAAAATCTATACTTCTTCGTGATACTTGATTAGCTACTCTTTTTTTTTTAATAATCGAGTACCATTATACTACTAGATTTGATTTCCAGAAAAAAATAAGGTATTAATGGCTGCCAGAGTTTCCATTGCAGGATCGATATGAAAAGCGATCAACTTTTTCCAACTCGTAACTCCTTCGCAGGACGTAGTTAAGTGCACGAGTTTCAGCGCTATCGAAGGCCGGAAATAGTTTGACGGTCAGGAGGTCCTTGGAGATTATCCTTGGGGATTTCTCAGGTAAGAACGTTTCGAAATTTCATTGATTCGCATGATTATGGTTAACCCGCGATAAAAACTCAAAAAGTTATTCCCTTTTTTTTTTCAAAATTACGTATGTTCTCATTACTGGCTCTATTGCCTGACTAAAAGAGGAACTAAGCCGATTCGAAGAGAGCCCCCACTCGTCATTAGTTTACGTTATCTTTTGTAACAGCAATGAAGACTCAATAAAACTTTCTCTTTCATAACCGCAGATCCTTGTACAATGTTTTTCATGTCGTATCTCCTTACGTGAAAATATCGATATTCGTGTTGCACGTCGCCTCCCGCAAGACGTGAAACATTTAATCTTTGCGTGCTCTCGCCTTTTGTCGCATCTTAACGGACGAGCCGTAACGTATAACTTTGACGAGGGACATTATTTTTTTGAGAGACGCTATGAAACGAATATCCTTTATGCAACGTGATAAGAATTTCATAATGCCCTTATCATTATCACAGCAAAGACACAAAAAGTGCAGATAAGCTTAAATCAAAGTACAATCGTTTACAGCGGGTGAGGTTAAATTTGTCAAAACTCACGCGGAAATGTCATAAATTGAAAGAGGTATACCCAGTAAATAAATGGCCTTCAACGAGGCCCAAACTAATGTCTATACACACAGATGCATATGTAGCAGGGATATACGGAAGTCAATAAGATCAAATTACCCAATTCCTTACATACCCTGCACAGCGTGCCGAAAAGAGGGCACTGACTGTACATTACGTAAAAGCACAAGCGAAACTCGAATTTAAGCAGGAAAGTATCTGATAATTAATAAAACTTTCCAGTAATTATCGTTAATAGAAAAGATAAATCCGGTTGCTTTTATTTCGTTAGAAATTCGAGAGCCATTAGCAGCGTCGATCAATCGCCATGTGTGACTATTCGGAAAAAGTTCTAATCCTGATTTCCCTATGGTACTAGGTATACTCGAAGTAGTACAAAAAATGGTCCAAAGGGCAAAAACAAGGAACGAAAAACGAAATGTCGACTCTGAAAAATTCCTAAACTTTTCTCTCAGTCCCAAGTAAAACGAGAGTCTTGAACTTCGTGTAGAACCGTTGCTCAATATTTTCGTGTATCCAGCAGACTTCACGTCTCGTGTTATTCCTCTTGGGATACGGTAAGCGTGTGAGTACATGGACGAGGAGAAAACGAAAATTTTCGAAATAAAATGAAAAATCGATGAAACGTGACTGCGGGATGGTGCGACCTCGGTCGATCAGATGGCAGATTGATTCAAAGGAAGGACCAAGGAACTTTGACCTTTGGAATACAAAAGTGACAATTAGCAAAAGTCAAAGTATTATTTTGCTAAATTGCAAATGCAACTTTCAATTTTGCTCTATACTAATCTACAAAACGGACTATAGCCCTTTCTTTCGATTTACTGGATTTCGTGAATCTCTTCTTCTTCTCTCGTAATTCTTTCGCGAAGCGTACGAACTCAATCTAAAAGTGCATCGAGATTATTCCAAAGCGTTGCACCGCCTGAAGTTGGTTGCAGCATGAAAATCGAATAGATGGGACTAACTTCAATTGGTGCATTGCTCGTGAATAATCCTGTACCCATATATACATATGTATTATCAAGGTATATGTATGTCGAGGAAATAATCGGTATGCTTAACGCACCTGAAACATCAAAGATAAGCCATTTATTTTAGCAACGAAAGCGTTGTTGGCCCGACCAGATATGCACACAGTTTTTATTCCTGTTGTAACGTATTTCAAGATATTTTTCAAATCTAAATTGATTATCTGCGCAGATAACGAGTTTTCGGGGCCTCCTAATTGACAACGCGAGCCAATTAAATTCCGTACGAAACAAAGAAATAGGACGAGCCACGTTTTGTTACGTTGGGCAACGAAGAATTATCTTTTACAGATAAACAAATAAAATTGTCTTAATTAGAACGATTCACGAAAAATATTAGTCATTATCTGCGCGCGCAAACTATTTGTTCTTTTATATTGACACGCAACTCTACATTGAGATTCCTTATTGCGTGTTTATATAGTAATTGTGTATTTAACACAAATGCCATTCTTAAGTCGTTTATGGCACCATATGTGTGTGGTTAGTACATAACGTTTGGTTTGAAAATTATGACAAAAAATACTTTGGATCAAAGGAATGGCGAGAAATAAATACCTGGTGAAAATCCACCCCCCCACCCCCTAATATAAAAACTTTGAAAATTTTGAACTATTGACGCGCTCAGCTGTCTATCTACACTGTAAGTGAAGTAAGAGTGTGCGTGATAAATAAGATTTTATAATACTTTTGTAAATTCTTAATTTTTTTTCAGAGGAATCAAGTGGAACGAATAGGCGTTGCTTTTAAAATGAATATCCAGGAATATCGATTTGCTACTGAATAGACTTCTTATCTCAGAGTGAACTGCACGGATTTTCAGATAATCCAAAAAATGACTGGCAATGAAAAAAAAATATATATATATATAAATCCTACAGAATGCGACATTGGGAACGCAACGTATCCTCGAGGAAAATCATGCAGATACGTAATCTGACGTTTTTGCTAGACGGTTGTAACGGCTAATAAACGAAATCGAATTTACCAAGCGCAAATAAGATAAACTATTTTGCCTGGAGAGATAAGGTTGCCTCGACCTTAAGATTCTACCACAGTCTACGAACAGGACGGGTGAAACGTAATGTTTCTATTTTCAGCATATTTTTCATTCTCATACAAAAATATGAGAATTCCGAAGAATTTAAATACAGAAGAACGAAGAGTGAAGAAACTAATGATCAACTGGTTGTTGTCAAGTTCTACGTGTTCGTTAGAAAAGGATAATTAAAATAAAAGAAATAATAATACATCGACGCGACGATCGACACTTTCTATGCTTGACTTTCCGTACTTTCACTCGACCAGATATTACACAGTCAATAGGCACAATCATTTTCATAGGACATGGAAATTAACGTGATTAAATACCAGCGTCATAACAGAGATTCTTAAACTGGTTTCATTTAACGATTTGAAAATACCGTTGGTTCACGGAGCAGTGAAGAAGACAAAAAAGTTGGCAGTAAAATATATTTTCGAAAGAACCACATTGTTTGGACAGTTATTTTTTCACAAAAGCCTTATAAAGGTAAAAACATACCGAATATTCCAATAGCAGTGATACAATGAGAACTTGTGAGTATTCTAGAAAAAGGCGGGAAATTGAACTAGAATAAATTTAGTTATAAAGCTCGACAATAACTTTTATTGTCGATTGATGAATTTCGCGTCGGACATATATGAAAGCGAAAAGCCAAACGCACAACGGAGCAAAGTCACTGTCTTCCAATGGAATTTTACAAAAGTGTCAGGCAACAGAAGCGAATCGCCAAACTTGATTAATGGAATTAATTTAGTTGCAGTGTTGAGGCTTTACACGGAAATTGAGGGAGGTTTCACCCCTGACTAAAATACCAAATGGCAAAGAGAAGGAGGAGTAGGCTCAAGTCATCCCTGTCGAAACTGTCCAGGTTTTCCGGACGGGATATTTTCTTGGGATATTCTCTCAATTTTTCTTATTCCTCCTTTTCCTCGTACGGCCCCAAAGGAAAGTTTGAAATTTCAGGTATCTTATCTACACCATCATGGATGCTAACGATCGTAATAGCCACATAACGACCAAGAAAATTTTGACAGGTCAAAACATAAATTGGAACTAAATAAAAATTTGTCGAGATCAATTTGTATTCACAGATTTAAGAAATAAACCTGAAAGATTGTAATTTGCCTAGGCCATTATTTCAGCATAACTCGAGGCAATTTGTGCGTAAAACTAAACAAAGTGTAAATAAGTAACGCGATTACTCAACCGTCCATAACGCGCGCATTGAAAATGCCGTAGGAAATCTTGGGAATCAAGAGAAAAAATGGGAAACAGTGTCACGCAGCGCACGGTTTATTGTCAAAGTCGAACTCGCGTGCAATTGCATCATGGATGTCAAATCGCTCGATTCATGGACCAAAGACACGGATGCTTCACTTTAACGTGACTGGTAGATCCTTTTGCTGAACTTTCATTAGTTTCCTAGCTGGTACCATTGAGCCATTGAGCAACGAAACTCGCTCGATGACGTTACGCTTCAGTGACTAGTGCGTGTATACAGTGTGTAAATTTCGGAAAGAATGTCAGGAAGAAGGAAAAAAAAATAAAGAAAAGGAAGGAAAGGCAGTGTGGCACAGCACAGGGGTAACATGCTGCAAACGGTTCATGTTCTTAGAGAGTGGCGAGGCGAGATGTTTCCCGCCGAAGTCGTAGGATTTCCTTGGGCACGACGAGGACAACGACAGTGGAGGAGTCGAGAGAGAAGTGGATAAGCTGAGTGGTGAGAGCGAGCGAGAGAGCGAGGGAGGGTCGGAGAGAGGCGACATGTGAAGAAGTGGAAGGGAGAGGGAGAATGAGAACTGTGAAAAGTAGAAGGGAGAAAGATAAGAGGAAGAGGAAGAGGAACAAGAAGAGAGACGTGTGTGAATATATGTGAGTATATATGGTGACACGTGTGTGTATATCCTCGGCGATGACTGTGTAAGTCTCAGGGAAGACACAGGTACGCGCGCACACAGTGAACGCGCAATGAGGAGCACTCGTTGTTTACGTTTTAACGTCCGGGTCGGGACGTTAGTCGCGACGTGTCCCGGTGAAAACTATTGGGTTCTCTTACTCTGCTCGTGACATCCGAAACCGCCCGCATGATAGCCTCGAACGCGGCTGTCTCCTCGGCTTGCTTCTGATTCAGGAGTGCGATCTTTTCACTGAATTTCCGAGGGTTCGCCATGATGGCTCTGGCACTGGATTTTTGACTTGCAACTGTACACTGTTCCTCGCGTTCCTTTGCACCAATCGCACCAATAAGGGTTCTTCAATTTCCGAGGAGCGTACCACTGCCTTCTGGATGGTCCGACGATAACTGATACGCAAGATTATACGGCGCAGCGCGCCACGCGCATCGCGCAGGGACCGTTTTCCGCGGACGGATTGGTCGCCCTGGATCCCCACCTTCTTACATTCCTCTCGTAAAAACGTAGCGAGCCTCGGAGCCGCGTTCCGAAAGCTCACAGTTTTTATTCCTATCTTGTCACCCTGTTACTCTGCCCTCCGTACACCCTTTTCGGGCTTTTTCCTCTGCACTCTTCGCTCCTCGTTCACGAAGCTCGCGTCGTTGCAGTTGAAGCCCGTGGCACATGAAATGCAGCGTAACGTAATGACGGTAACTTTCACCGTAAATTAAGTCTAACTCACATACAACGCGTTGTCGCTAAGACCCAACCAATTGGAGCTGCCAAAAGAAACTCCCACCATTTCAATGTTTCGACTCCGATTCACCATTTCTTCTAGACCGAGTCGTTCATGTCGTCTTGTGCTTCTAGCGATTCATGTTTCTACTTTCTACTTTGGGTTATCTGTCCACTGGCTGGCTGCCTTCTTGCCTGCACTTCTGCCTTATCGGTCAGACCACTCGTGCACTCTTCCCACGTGTTCACCTATCAATATAAAAAAAACCGAACCTGACAGCAACATTGACTACTCTCTTGGAGTCGCTACATTACTCCGAAATATCGAATGCTCTACTGCTGTCCTCCGTGATATTCCACGACTTTGTCCTGGGAGCATCCGAACTGCCGAGGGCGTTGCTCGTCGTCAAAACGTCTGTCTTCTATCTTTCTTTTCTTCCTTTATCGATTTTCGAGGTAGCGGTGACCTCTCTCGCGACATTGTCGAGACCAGCCAAACGAACCCGTTACCGTGACGTTTAGAAGAGATTGTTACAACAGAAATAAAATAAATAATTCTTGTATCGCATGTGGCGAATCTCTAATGCTTAACAAACGTCGAAATAAGCGACGAGCTTAGTAAACTGTATATCGTGCGTCGTCACGAGCTGTTTTGCGAAACATCAGAGAACAAGGCATCTCTACGTTATCGACAGACGATCACGTAAGTGTCGAGACGTCGTCTTGTTCTTAAGACGTAGTAAAGACCTACGAATAGACAAACGTCAAGGATACTTGGTGCCAATATGAAACTCTGAAACATTGCTCTTTTCGCGTGGCCTTTATGCCTATGACCGATAGCAACACCGAAAATGCACGTACTATGTTGCACGTGTTGCTTACTGCCTACATCGCCAACTTTTCATGCATAGCAGGAGGAAAATGGTTATTGTGTCACTCGGGCGACTTTCCTTAATCAGAATCGTAGGACTCGTATGTTGCCCCACCATAGATTACATTTCATACTGTGTTTAATTCGTTGTTTATTGTGTTCCTACTGTGTTGTGTCTGTTCAACTGAAAAATGGCAAAGTATGACGAAAAAATGAGAATCCCAGATTTACCATTCGACGTACACAGGGAACTAATTGATGAACTGAGCAGGGATTTAGGGTGGATCGTTCTTGCACGACACGTCGCTGACGAGTATGATATATTTAGGTATGAACTTGACAGCATTAAAGTATTCGATATACGTATGCTATTGTGTAGTCAACTGATTTATGGCAATATTATATTTAGCCTGTCATGGATGAATGATTTTGAACGAGAACAAAACCCTTTAGACAGTAGAAAGCAAATTCAAAAATTATTTGATGAACTCGACAAAAGATTATGTAATGTAGGCAATCTTTGTATTCTACTGGAAAATTGTGAACTTTTGAATGCGTTGTCGGTTCTGTGTTATCCAGGTATTAATGCAGATTCTAACGTACAGATTTTTATTGATTTTTGATATCGTCATATTTATCACAATAATGCTTTCATAGAACCTTTGACGATTGTCGAACAACCGAAGTCCGAGTTGGGAAAAGATAATGCAATGATAGCACCTCACAAAGGAATCACCTTAAGTTGTAAGGCTACAAGTTTGCCACCACCTCAATATTTATGGTACCACAATAACGTGGAATTGGAGAATGAAACAAATGGCGATCTTAATATTGTCGTCACAAGGTAATAAAATGTTTAACTATTTAAACTGTCAAACAGATTGCATTGATCCGTTTGCCACGAAATTTTCAGCACCACTCAAGAGGGTGAATACAAATGCAAAGTCATGCAAAGGGATCGCGATGGTTATCTCATGAGACAATTATTTTCTGACACGTTTTACCTGAAAATTAAACCATTGCCGGTAGTAATTATCGAACAACCTAGAGAATATGTAGAGGCGAAGGAAGGGGGCACGTTAATATTAACGTGTAAAGCCATTGGCCACCCTGAGCCGCGTTATCAGTGGTTCAGAGACAATATTTTATTGAATGGTCAAGATTCTATTGAATTACGCGTGAGTACGAAATATCGCAGCAGATAATATACTACATATATTTATAATTTACGAAAATGTTTGACATAGGAAAAAGGTATGTTTTAGATAAATGATTTTAGCGTTCAAGATGAGGATGTATATCGTTGTTACGTTGTGAACGAAATCAGTTCTTTGTATAGCAGTAGTACCACGGTCAAGGTAAGAATTGAATCGAAATTTTCTGAAATCTGTGCTTTTTTGTCTTTTTTATTATTATTGCATTGTGCTGTTACGACTTTGTCAATACCACAAGCGGTTTGTTTTTACTGAAACAGATGGAACAACCGCGATGCAAAGCAGTCGCGAAAGTTGCCCTGCTAATTGCGAATAGCGATTATACAAACTTCGACCCGGTGAAAAAGGCTAAGAATGATGCTGCCCTAATAGCTCGTCTCCTGGAGGATATTGGATTCAACGTAATTTGCCTTTCAAATCTCACCGTCAACCAAATGAGAAATGCCATTAATATATTTTGCAAACTTCTATCAGAGGGCGTTTACGGTACGCTAATCTTTAGTTGCAACAATATTACAATTTTTTCATTTAATCATTACTTTCATTCAGGATTATTTTATTTCGCCGGTCATGGTTTTAACATGCAAGACAATTACATGCTTGCTGTCGACTCGCCGAAAAAATATCTTCGCACTGACGCCATTTGCGATAGTCAATTACTAGCTATGGCCCACCTCGAAACTGATCCTACTCTACTAGTTGTGATCTTGGACATGTGCCTGATTGTTCCTTCGAGGTAGGTTGTTCATTTATTTTACTTTAAATACTTGGAAATCAGTACTCGAAACTTCACAGGGACGATAATCCAGAAATACATAAGGAAATACCAATAATATATGAATACAAAAGTAAAAAAAATCGGAGGAATTTAATTCGTGCCTACTCGACATCCAGGCATTGTCCAAGTTATGAAAGGAAGGCCAATGATTTTGGATTATATGTGACGCATCTTAGTAAATATATTAAATCCACCGTGCCCGTTACGAAAATGTTCAAGCAAGTGCAAATATGTAAGAGAGCATCTTTATTCTATTATATATTTCAATTGGTGTCCTCTTATTCAATACACTTTGTACTTACAGCTCTAGAAAAAACACTGAAGGGTAGAGAACGTGATCAAATACCACAATTAACATCCATCGTTGTCAAACCTTATCGACTTACGGACATGATAAATGAAGGTTTGTTTGATGACTATAATTTTATGCATTGCTTCTAATAAAAATTGTAATTAAAGGGGAACCAGCATCGATAAGATTTATATTTCTCTGTCAGGTTATTCCTCCACAGCCATTAAGAGTTTATCAACGCTGATATCTTTTCCTACAAGAACAATTCTGCAAACTTTTACACGACTGGGTGTAGAGTGCAAAATTACTGTGGGGCCTTTCGAACTGCCCTACTTAAACATTGTACGAATTGCTGTCGCTCATGTAAACAATTATGAGGTCAGTTTCCGTAACCGCTTTCCCACGCATCCAAACAACTTGTATTCGTTTCCTGGGAAAAATGAATGTATACTGTACAACCCCCAAACGAGCAAGGTATTTTAATCTAGTTATTTCAAATAATTATATGTTTATTTCCATTTTTTGCACTTGTTTACGAGGTTTTTTTTTACAGGGACGTGTAATTATATCGATTTGTAGAAATGGGAATGAATTGGAAACTATAGAGTTTAATATGAATGATTATATTCCCTGTTTATTACATGAACTTGAACAAGCGTGTGGAGTTTGAACGAAGTAATTATTTATAAAACTTCTCTTTGTATGTATAGAAGACTAAAAAGCTTCATTTAAAGATTTCTTTTTAGTATTTTTTTTTAACTTAAATCCTTTAAGATATTTCTTTATCATTACTTTAAGTTCTATGTTACATGAATTGTACAGAATTATATGTATCTATGGTTATATATACACTTACAGAGCTGTTAATGCGATTGATCTTTAGATAATTCTATAAAGTTATGATGAATTAGGACCCTATACTTTTGCTATACTTAACCAAAAGTCGTGTCTGCTATTATGAAAAATAATTCCATACCTAAGAGCGGATCCACTGAATCATTATCAGGAAAGCGAAGGTAGTCTATTTCATACTAATATAGTTTTAATCATAAACACAGGATCCGATTGTCTCTTTATTATACTTGGTCAATTCTGGAAAATCATATACAATTATTTTCAACATAATAACTTTAGGTCTGCATTAAAGAAAGTTACTAATACGTTGGTCATGCAAACTTACCATGTTATCAATGGGCATGAAGTGGTTGATCATGTTGATGACCCAAGGTGCTTGAACGCCACTGGTAAATTCTCGTATAAAACGATAGTTAAGAATATACATTTTTTCTTGATACTCTGGCATCGTTCCTATGTTTATAGGTATTAGTTCACCCTCCGCTCGCATTTTTCCAATATCAGTCATTACATGATAGATCATTGTTATTTCAACAAAGCGTCTTTTGGAGTCTATTGAAGAAAAATTAAAAATGGTAAACTTCTTTATGTGCGACCACTTGTAAAATGACTTACCTTCGTCTTTGAACATGACGCCAACTTCATATGGAAAACACATATATATATCCTCCTTCTCAACAGCAAGACGTCTTCTTTGTCGAAGTGTAAAATTACTTATTTTTGATTTCAAGTCTGCTAGTAACTCATCAGTTACCAGACCTTCCAAACTTTCATATTCTTCCATCGCTAATGCTCTAGACACTCGAGACACAGCCTTAAACAGAAATATAGTAATTATATTAATGTAATCTTATTCTAACTGTAAGCCAATAAATGAGACAGCTTACATGCTTTGATGCCGCAACAAATTCTTGTAAATTAAACTCATTGTCCATGTATGGTTTAATTACCATATGAACAAGAATAAAATTGCGAATGGATTTAAAGAAATTTGGCCAAAACAGCATTGGGAAGTCTGAGAGTTGTGGCAAACGAATATTTTGTTGTGGTTTAGGCTCAGTGCTGTAGCTTCTATATTGATTTAAGTTATCCATTTGAGGTATTGATACAACTCCAGCTTCCAATCTAAGATATCTGTTACCAAATCCGACAACCGCTTTACTTTTTGTACATTTACCAATTTCTCGTAAGTTAGCTCGACGAACATTTCTACAAATTCCTAAGGACAACATTGTAACTTCCTGAAACACCGATTTCTTGCATTAGCATGATACACGGCTTCGTAAGTACCGTCCTAACCTTTAAAATCTTATTTTTCTTTATTGTGCCTACAAAATCCCTTCAACCTTTCGTACAATGAAGTGTGAATAATCCATTTCTCTACAAGCCGAGTATGATAAAATAGCTTAAATCGATTTATTTATTCTTTTAATTATAATAACATAAGACTTTATAAGCGCCGCCATCTCTGTATTCTTAAAACTACTGAAATAATGTTAAAAGCGTTCAGGATTTTATCGAATATGCATAGGGCGCACTCTGTCAGGAAATAGTTGCTAAGGAATCTTTGTGTCTGTTTGATAATTCTATTTAAATGAGATAGGAATCTGTCGTGACCAAATATTTCAACTCTTAACAAAAGATAAATAGACTAAGCAATTCCCACGTATTTCGTATCATGCAAATTTAATATAAAGACGCATTGTCGAGAGTGCTGCCATCTGCGAATTGAAGCAGCTATTACATTGTTAACCCGCATGAACTCTCAGTCGTTGATAAGCAAGGGGTAAGGTGTCCACTGTAACTAAACAAAGCGTGTAATACCGTTTTCGATTTGTCGAAATTTCTTGCAGCGGGTGTAAACCGTCGGAAAGTTAGCGTCAAGAGATAAAAATTTATATGCTCTTAACAGAAACTGCAACCGAAAGAAATATCAGTTCGGTTACGGTGTTCAGAATGGTAAAAGGTTGAATTTGGGTATGTCATTCATCATTTTTCGATTACGATTTTCAGTTTTGGTATTCCTATTTAATAGATTTCGGTTTGGGTTTTAAAGAGAGATAGTTTTTTGTACAGGTTTTTTTATTTTCTGTTTTTCCCAGAGATGGCGCCACATAACACTAGGAAAAGTAGGAAGGATGAGGGAGCGAAATGGGCATCCTCCTCGCCCACTTCCGTGGGGTCCTACCTCTTGACAAGGGAGCTACGACCTCTTCGAGGCCCCACAGGGGACCGTGTTTTTTTTGTATTGAGGAAAACCCCCAAGTACTACGGATATTGCCCACAGGACTAGAGGGAAAACCTCGGAAAGGAAAGGAAGTCGAGTAGAACGACAAGAAAGACGCAAAAGGTAAGTTAAACGCGAAAAGCCTACCCCTGGTCAAGATTCACCGCAACGAAAGACCACGGGCGTAGCACCCGACGGCGTTCTTCCGAGCATCGCCTGGACGTCCCGAAGGACGATATTTGACGCTAAAATCTCCGCCGCTTCTCACTGAGCAATCTCAGTGAGTTGAGCGTAAGAGACCGCGTCCGCCGCCGGCTGTATGACACCATAGTCTATACGTATAGCTATTCTAACAAGGTGACTACCCTGATATGACTACTCGAATGAATGAATAAAGAAACAGGACAAGTAAAACAAGCACAATGTAAAGTGGGAGTGAAACGAGAAGACAGGAAGGAAGACAGAAATAAAGAAGTTAAGAAGTAAAAAAGTAAAGAAGAGCAGTATAAAGGTAGATAAGAAGAAATAAATATAGGAAAGAAAGTTGGAAATGGATAAGACGGGTGCTTCCAAGAGACCAGTACAGGAGACCGGCTCGAGGAAGAATGAGCGCTCCGAGTCCGGGCACTGCGTTAAGCGCTTCCCCCCACTCGCCGAGTCAATTTTCGGCAACTTCCAGTACTTCTAAAATACTCTTGGCCAGGATTTCCGAATTCTAAGTTTTAATAAATCTTTCTTAATCATTGTATAATAGCAGCGGAGCAATTATGAAAAACAAAAAGCATTTAGGTAGCAATTATTTATGTATTAAATACATATAAATTTGTATCTTTTGCCGCTATCTTTCCGACGGTCGGGTGTGCATGGATCTGCAGGGTGCAAACCTTGCAAGGCCCGAGCGCCATAGTAGGATGTACTCGGTAGGTAAACCCGATCGCAGTTCAGTGCAATTTAGTACACACCGAAAATTAGAATCAAGCATAAGAACCTCTATAGCTTAATAATCCCACAAATCGAACAGGCATAATACGCCCAGTGCAATAAATCAAGTCAAATGGAAAACGCTATAAGCTTTGACGAAATATAAATAGATTAGGCATTTCTGTGTCTTCTGTGCCTCAAGAATCTAACGTACTGACGCGTCATCGAAAAGGCTGCTAACTGAAAACGTACAAGCAGCTAATATTTTCTCGCGAAAGAAATGTCAAATTTTTAGTACCGTTTTGGAATAAACATTGTGCCACACTGAGACCCATTAATTTTTCAGTTTCCCTTCGAAAATTATTTTTAATCTTCATTCTTAAAACATACCCTCGTCTCCCGATTGCGAGTAACTCGATTTTCAGCCGTTTCTCCTCTTTTCATTTTGAACGTTGCCCTCACTTCGATCGGGTCATCATATTTCGTTTGAAGATAAGTCCTCAGCTCGATGTTCTTTGAAGTGACTAAAAAGAGTACGCCCCTCGAGATCAGCGTCGATCCCCAAAAAGATTCAGCAGCCCCTTCGACTTAAAATTTTACGCAAGGCTAAGTTATACGACTAATGCTCTTTGTTTAAAGGCAAATTGAATTTAGCGGATTCGCGAAGGTAGAGCCGTCTAAGTACAAAGGTTTCCAGCTGTCCCGGCTAACCCAAGTAAACGTAACTGCGGTCCCTCCGAATTACCAAAACTTTTCGACAAGACTGCGCGCAGCCTCTGAATCAAAAATTTTCTCAGAAACTACAAAAATCCTCACAGGCCCTCGTATCCCTTTTTCTCCGTGCATTTCTCACGACTCTCAAAGGACTCGAACCCATAAATCATCGTTACCCAGTAACCAAATCCGTTGAGCATATTTTTTCATAGACAAGCTCACTTGCAATTATCATCGGCAAATGAAATAAATGAAAAAAACTATAATCAATCTCAGGCAGGTAGGACTCTGACAAAGCGATATTGCACGATGTCTGCGGTGTTAGTCGGCGGCGTATCTATTGATTTTTGGAAAGAGGGAGAACCGGGAGGATGAGGCAGTAGGGATGCCGACGGAGAGTCAGGGAGGCTGTGGGAGTCCGAGCTCGAGGGGGGAGGTGGGTGAGGAGGTGGGAGAAGTTCAGAACGAGGGAATGAACCTGCTCGACAGGACAGACTGTTGTGACCGTTGCAACTCCATCCTCCGTGAGCTTTAGCACTGGAAGCTCTTCCGGCGAAGCTCCACCCTGAAGTATCGACAATTCCAAGTTATGAAAATACCAGAGGAGGGAGATTAATAGGATTTTTCGGATTCCATCGACTATTCCAAAGGACGGACCTACGTATTTTGTAATACAAATCCACAATCTCTTTGCTTTGTACAATTCTACCATATTCGTTCGACGAGGATTCGATTTGGTCCAAAGACATAAATGATCTTAGTTTATTATGATTATGTAATGTATGATAAGTATGATTTGCTATTTACAAGTTAAAAATGCACCGACGATGACATAATATAGCCTGTAGATATCCTTGGATGAAGTGGACCCACCCTCATCCTCAAAGGCGAATGCTCGGGTAATCTCCAAGTACGTGAGGTGGGAACGTGATTTCTTAAACGTCAGCTAACCTGGAGTTAAGGCCGGATGAAAAATTCCCAGGGATTTTTCGGATTGCCCCAGGAGCCTGGATGAAGACCGAACCTCGATAGACTGGCTGCGAATATGTATTTGAGTATCGTAACATGGTACCCTTTGAACGTACAATTATCATATAAGCACAAAAAAAAATTTCGTCTATTTATCTCTATCGTGAATTAAAGGGGAAAATGACAAAATTTGAATTTTTTTTTTTTTATGTTAAAATTCAAAGCTCGTATCAGAGGGAAAACGTATTTGAAGTCACAATACGATTTTGCGTTGTGACAATCAGCCCGGGATGGATTTCAAATTGAACTTTAAACTTTAACTCCATGCAAGATTTCTAAACAGTTTGAGAACCGTTGCTTTAAAGCCCCACTTATCGAGCGCCTAGTTGGTATGATAATGTAATAAAATAAATGGAGGCTGCTTCCCTACGATATAGCCTCTCTGGCTGGCTCCTCTTCTTTCTTCAAAGTTCTAACTCTCTCTCTCTCTCTTCGTCCTCTTCAGCTATTCGGAGCCTCCTGGCAGGCGAAGAGACGCGACTTCAGCCGAATGGCATCTACAAGCAGCTTTGGCCGAGGGGCGAGGAATCGAGACGGTAGAAGGGAACGGAGCTTACCTCGAAAGCGAAATACAACAAGTCCCGCCGCCATTGCTGGGTCAGCCTTCAGCCGGAGTTCTGTTACCAGTTGGTAATACCAGGCCGCCAGAGGAAGGGGACTCCCCTTCCTTCCGCCGCTTCCAGGACCTTTGGGGCTTTTGGGGGAGCTCGACAAACTCCGCCCTCTCACGCAAAACCGAGTCAATACTACCAGCAGCATCCCTACCATGTCGAATGGACCACCAGCAACAGCATAGCCATCAGCATTGCCATCCTCGTCAAGCAGCTTCATCCACTTTTCGATCAAAATGTCGAAATTTCTTGAGCCGAAGGATCACTGACCCCAAGATACAATCTGCAAGTTCAGTGGAGCGTATCCAGATTTCTTAGGCTCTTTCTCGTGAAAAAAAAAAAAATACTTGGCACGTTATTTTACACATTCGAAGAATATAGGTTATATTTTGAACTGATACAATTATTTTCAATTATTAAAAAATTTGAATTTTGAATAAGGATTATTTTGGTGGGCTCCAAGTTGCACGAAGATCTTGGGCTACTTGCGGGGGGTGTGTATTATGTATATATTCGTAAAGTCAGAAAATTGCAAAAGGGCGTAATTGAAAACGCATTAATACGAGCACCCTTATTCTACCGTTTAACTCCCCGACGGCTTTGACAACTTAAGCAGCCCCTTAAACCTCGCTCAACTCGATGTAATTTATGAGCGCCGTGGGTACCGCAGGGACCGTCAAACTGCCATGTGGCAACCCCCGTGCACGGGGGAGTCAGGGATTACATGGAGATAAATAAATATGTACCTTTGCACAACCACCGTGAAAACGATCCCCCCAGATATACCCATAGCTATGCGAATCCGCATTCTTGCATCGCTATTCGAATAATTTTACTGATCTTATGATAAAAATATATTCGCTCCAATGAAAAACCAACCGATCCATCTGGTTGTGCTTACTTTTATTATAAGGAAAAAAACGTAGCCGTTACAATATGTATCACCGGATAGGTACATACAATTTTACAACAACAGTATCACAACACGAAATATACAGGGTGAACGTCTAAAATGACTTTTTAGACGCTGGCGCACGATTAGCTATCCGTATGTCGTTAGGTAGGTTTACAGCGTGAAGATCAGACATAAGTGTGACATTGCAAGTGATCGCCTGTTAAGTGAAATTCGCAAAAATGTCCGCCACCGTGAATTTAATTCGACGGTATTCAAAGAGCGCCATTAAAATAATGTTATTTCCGATCGATCATCGAATCGACGCTCTACAGCGTCCGCGCGTGTTAACTCTCTATTGCATTACGGGATTTCATATTTTCAATCTTCTTTTTCGTCTCTTTAGACTCGCCTGGCGACAATCCGAAGAAAACATTCGTACATCTTCTCCGACCCTGTACCACTGTAATATTCGTCGACATCGTTAAGTCCTAGCTTCGAGTAAATAGTTATATAATAAATAAATACATAAATATCTTTAATCGTTAAATCGTTCCTTGTGCCGATTAGATGCCATGCGTTTAATACCTTAATGTGTACCCTTCAGTGTTGGAACTTTAAAGACTATATCATACATCATAAGTACTCAAGGTAGAGGAGGCCGTGGCCGTTAATCACTAATTGTAAATAAACGTCACCGTGCACGTATCCCGTATTTTTCCCTCTCTCTCTCTCGCTCTCGTTTAAACACGCGAAAGAACAAAGAAGAGAAGCGCGACGACGCCTTCGCGAGAATCGAATTTTACGTCACAGCCTTGAAACGTTCATCTCGAATAGTTAATCGTTCGTCGGGCATGACGATGCTGTCTTCCGTTTCGGGACGAGAATCCATCTTGGTTCAGACCCAGGAAGTGCTTCAATTCTTGTACATGTCGCATAGTACTTTCTCCATGGGAGTGTTGCCGATGGTTCTGTGAAAGTAGATCAGCTCCACCCTTGCAGCCGGCACGCATCTCAAGAGCGGCAGCAACAATAGTAGTCTGCCAAATCTCGCCGGACTTCCGGGCTGCTGCGCGCGCGCATGCTGACCCAACATCACCTGAGCTTGATCTTGCAGATTTTCGATCTGACTCGAGTCCTTGAGGCCACGTGTCTCTGTAACAGGATTGGAAGCCAACAAGATAGTGTAAAGTCCAATAACACGTGAACCACGCTGACATTTTGATCTACGCAAACGGATCATCTCGTCCAAGGTACAGGGACTGTTTTAGGACCTTGGACAAGTCTAAAAAAAGCAGTTGGGAACGAATGATCTCACCTGGTCGAAAGAGTACGATGGCCTTCATACAAGCAAACTCAGCAGGGTCGACCAAAACAGCCTTGTATCTCTGAAGAGTGTCATGAAGATGTCGGACGTCGGCAGCGACCTGACTAGGCTTCCCTGCTTGAAGATGATGCATGCCGTGGTGGGAGTGGGGGAGGGGCGAGAGGGTGAGTGCCGTGAGTTCAGCAGCGCTGAAGAGCGGCGAGGACTCCAGAGGGAGGCACCACTGCACGGCGTTCAGGAGGAAGAGTTCAGACCACGCTTCCTCGAGGAGGATGACCTGGTCCCTGAAGGGCAGACTGGCGAACGATGGTAGATTCTTGGCCCACTTGACGGCCATGAAGAGGAGTCTCGCGCTGGTCTCGTACACCGTTTCTGCGCTGGCTGGCGAGTAGAGGGACGGGACCACCGGTGGCAGCTGGGTACATCCGCTCCGTTGGGGTGTCAGCGGCTCCTCGTTGGTCACGTCTATACTGTCCTCGGATCCGTTTCCTAGACGGTAGTTTAATCGACTTTAGATCCGACTTGTAGCAGTAGTTAGTTTTCGTGGACTCTGGCGATACTTACCATCGTCGACGTCCTGACGTGGAGGAGTCGCGGTGGACGTTGAATTCGACGTGGGTGCTACCGCCGGTAGGGGTAAGGGTGTGGCGTATCTGGCCATCGCCAGGGAAACGGGTGGACTGTAACGAAATTATTATGGAATAATTAAGGGGGGGATTGTGTTGATTGGTGTGTAACTCCCATTCTACATGTCTCTGTCGTAACGAACGAGCGCGAGCGTAGCGGCTGCAACGATTTACGTAGCAGACTTCGTTTGTCAGTAAGGTCTCGCGTTGTAATTCATGCCGTCACTCGGTTTAATATTTTTTTTTATATGTCACTCGTGAGGTCGCGATACGCGGGGGACAAGGTTCGCGAGGTCACAAGACCTAGGGTTCTATAGGGAAATATATTCTCGCAAATGACGTTCGCTCGTTCGTCAGGCAGCAGAGCAGAAGCCAGGCGAAGCGAGGAGATTGACAGTGGAGAAGAGTCCTGTCAAGAATTCTCAAGATTCCATTAAATTCCTAAGGATTTATCAAGATGGCGCAGAGTTTTGCTACGTGCTACATGGACTTGTGCAAGCAGCAGAGGCTGCGTCCACTTCCGGTGATATGCGTCACTCTGCCCCATCATCTCGACTTTACGACGGATCGAGTCAAGATGGACGACTGGGGTCCTATTCTGAATTCCCTGTCGCTCGACCGTACCCTGAAGTCCATCAGCGTGCGCAGCAGATACCAGTGCCGGAAGCCTCTGGAGGAAGTCAACTCGGAGGATAAGGCCAGGGCGATTGGAAAAGCTCCAGTAGTCTTGACGCGATTCCTTCTAGAATGGCTGTCGCACAGCGTAGCTCAGTGCGTCAGAAATTCAGTGGCCCTGACCAGTCTCGAGCTCGAGGGTATACCGTTTCCTGCGGATTGCCTTGCGGTCCTAAGCGTGGGTCTCGCCTCAAGCCAGAGCCTGGAGCATCTGTCCCTGCAGAGATGCTACATCGGCGACGGAAGTTGTCAGCTGATTTGTCGCACCATAGCCGACGTCCGGAGCATCAGGTCGCTCAATCTGGCTCAGTGCGACCTCAGCTGTCAGAGCGGCGCTGCGGTGGCTGCTGCCCTGTCAAGGCAGAAGCTGTCGCTGTACCACGACACTTGGAAACAGTCCCTGAGGTATCGTGAACCGAACCTAGAAGCGATGCCAGGATTGCGACGACTCACTCTCAATGGGAATCCGAAACTCGGCGACGTCGCCGTGAAGGAAGTCCTCGAGGTGGTCAGGGACAGCTTGTGGCTGAAGGCGTTGGACCTTCAGAGTTGTGGTCTTACCGATTCAACCGGATATGACGTACTCTCTATACTGGGTAGCAACACCACTCTGACAGTGGTGGATGTCAGATTGAACGGGATGAGCGAGGAGCTGATAAAGGAAATTGCTGCCAAGTTGGAGAGCAACAACGCCAGCGGCAGGTCAGATTATCGCTGGCTGGTTTTGCCTCAAAAAGATAAGAGAACCGCGTCGGCCGGTGCCAAGAGAAATGCTTCCGAGAAAAATAAAAAGATCGAAGGCACCAGACCGAAGACTGCGAGTGGTCCGACCAAGAGGACTTGTCAGGCAATTCTACCAAGAAGGATCATAACGGTGCCAAATTTACCCAGGAAGCCGAGAACGGTTCCAGCGCCACCTTCGACGCCGAGTCAGGAGTCTGATCTGCAATCGGCGACGAAGTCTCAAGAAAATCAAGGGAAGCCGACGTTGCACTTGGATCTTCAGTCGCAGATTTGCCCAGCAACGAGCATGGAGGTGCAGGACGAACTGGAGAACAAAGTAACGGAGCGAGAAAAAGATACGAATAAGATCGAGGAGATACTGCGCCAGTTGTCCGAAGCAAGATCGGAGCACGAGCGTCTCCTGGAGGACATAAAGAGGAACGACCTTCTTCTTGAAGAGGAAAGAATGCGTAGAGAGTTGGCCGAGGCGAAGCTTCAGTCTACCAAGAACGACCTCCTGGACCTCGAAAATGCCCTCAAGGAAAAGGAAATGGAGACTCGTGGCTGCCTGTTGGTCAGTCAGGAATCGCTGAACGAAATTTGTTCGTCCTTCGATCAGCTCCTGGAGATGCTCGACGCGGTCACGAGGCACCCGAACACCTCGAGGACGGTTCTGGAGGAGGACGTCGTGAGGATGGACATCAAGAGGCAGGTGGCTCGGCTGATACGTAAAACCAAATCGGAGAATTTGGAGAGAGGATATTCGTACGATCGTGAACCGGAATCATCGGCGAGGATCGTCGAGACGTCCCGGAAGTTCGTGAGATCTGAGCACGACGTGAGGTCTTCGCTTCCGCCCATAGCGCCGATACACATTGAGAGAAAGATCGGCGACAGTCCGGACGTCGAGACGCCAAGGCAGGAGAGTCGCCGTCGTCGGGGAAAAGTGAGCGACATCTCTTCGCCGCGCGAGAGGGCGCGAGCGATTTTCGCTCAGATCATAAACGGCGACTCCGCGCTGAATCTTGGCTCGTACGTGAGCTGATTCCGGAGGCGCGCGTGGAAGAGAAGAAGACGAGGGAAGAGCGTGCGAATCCAGTTGTACAGAGAAAAAATTCCTAGCAAAGTCCCCTTGTCTCGGTGAGGGCTCCGAGCTGGCATAAATATCGTTATCGTTAAGAGGCAATGGGCTCGAGGTTATTTCGACGGCGTCGTGCTACGTCGCTTTTAACGTTCACCCCTTGGTAGTATAGATTTCCCGTTAATTCCAGTTCGAAGCGCGTTACCTGGAGCATCCTGGCCTGTGGTCAAAGGTAATTTTTCATGACAGAGCATTCACGGCTCCGCTCGGCTCGCGGGAGCCAGTGCGTCGTCCCAGCCGACGGTTCACGACGTTCAGCAGGACGTAACGAAGATCAAACGTGGCAACGGCTCCTCTATGCTGCCCGATTATCCACGAAGTGTATTATATCTCTCGTTTGTTTACACGCTCCCCTTAGTACGAGCGAATAAAAAACAAAATGCATTCCACTCGAGTTCACCGGAAGCGACCGACGAGAGAGAATCGGTAAGTCGCGAGCTTCGATTTTTCAACGTGCGACCTCAGCTGCACCCGACTCTTACTTGTCAAACGTCACTCGCGACACGAACGCGCCGACCAATCGTCGGCGTCCTCACGACAGAGTGGACACTTTATTAGGAATTAAGGGAATTTACTTAGGAACTCACCCAAAGACACCAACGGCGACGGCGGCTTCGCGAAGTGCCCGTTCCTGATCCATCTCCACGAGGGCCTCTGGTCTTATGGTCGCCGTGTTCCTGGGTTGTCGCTCGTTCTGAACGGCTGCAACAGAACGAGGAGTGGGCATCGTTAGCCAGACAATCGACGGGATTTCAAATTCTACAATTGATCACCGCGAACGATTTTATTTACAGAATTCACCCTTTCGACCGACTGAATAGCCAGGGCCGTCCATTTCAATTTGTATTCGAGTGCGATCCCGTAATCGGTTCTAATTCGTTGTCCGCGGGCCTTTTTGCCAGTCGCGAGTCGGCCCTGTCAACATTGTCAACATTGTCAACATTGTCAAGACTGTCAAGACTGTCGACATAACCTCCCTGCGGCAGGAGGCTCCCGCCGTCCCCAATGGGGAAGAACGACGTAGCTGACAATGGAGCGAGGAGGAACGCCTCCCTTTTCGCTTTTCGAATCGACGTAACTCCGACGTTACGTCAGGAGACGCAAGCGTCTGCATATGACAGGATGAATTTAGCCGGACATCCAGAAATCGCATTCATTCTCCCCCCACCATAAACTCCGGAGCGTTACGTAACTCCCATGCAAGTTATTAAGCCGTGTGATTCATTTTTAATACGTGCACAATGTCTGGGAATAACTCGAGAGACGAGAGAGAGAGAACCGGAAGGTCGGGGCAGGAAGTGGAGGAAGAAGGACGCGTAGGGGCTGCTGGGGCAAGTCAAGAAAAAAGCGTCGCGGCGCCGTCCGCGTCTTCCTCGTCCGGGACGTAGGATTCGAGTGGGCAAATTTTTAAAAAAGTCCGCGACTGACGTGACGTCACCAGGGATACGTGACCGACGCCCGACGTCGCGTTACATAATTTTCCAGCCGTTTAGAGAATCCAAGCATGAGCGACGCTCTCGAGTAATTCCGTAATAATAAAAACGTGCCGACTCGCTCTACCTTTCTGCAGGATGCGTCGCGTAATGGGGACTCGTCGTCCTCCTTCGCAGACCGGCCGTACGGATAGGCAGAGAGAGAGAGCTGAAGAGAGAACGATAAAGAGCGTGAGCAAGATGGAGGCACGAAGAGACAGGGTCGAAGAGTCGACGCTGGCAGCCCTTTGCCACGGCGCCGGGCGTCCCTTTTTTTTTTCTTTTCTTTTCCTTTTTTTTCTTTTTTTTACTCGCACGGCAGATAAACGTCCCTGGACTCATTTGCATGGGGCGCGACACCGCGGGCGGTCTGCCCAGAAAGCCAGCTTAAAAGCGCGGCGAAACGCATCTCTACGCTCTGCGCGCTACGAGCTCGGTCCCTGCCCTGCATACGTTTATTTCCTCCAATTAACCCTTCGGGCGCCGGGCCACGCGACCCGCGCTAACGACCGCACTGTTTACCAAGCCGATGGCGATGCTCCACCAGGAGCGACCACATACGTTTACACACGTGCTCCAGTACCTATTACGTATACGTGTAAGCTCGCTTGGCTACCTATGTATTAGCGTAGCTGCGTGCTGGAACTGTTGTCGCCAGGACGTCGGCAGGCTTAATGGACGCGCTCGCGGTCGTTACAAACTAACGATCTAACGATCTGAGGATCTGAGGATCCGGGGACGGCGAAGGGACCAGCGGCTCCGTATTGATTCGTAATTACACGTCAACCCGCAGATTTCGTTTAGGACGTCACGCGGACGATTACTCGTACGAAGGCGACTAGGGCCGGCCCTGATTTATTATTACTATAGAAAGGCAAATTCTCAAAGAATCCTTTCCCCGTCAATTTCTATTGGACTTCTTGGTGGCTGCTGTTAAGATGGCCGAAAGTGGCGATTCGTCTCCTCCGAATCGTCCGGATCGTTCGAGCGACGTCTAGGCTGGATCGGGTGCGGATGGGGGATCCGATCCAATTCCTCCTTACGACATCAAGTTCGGCAATAAGAAAGTTAGCGTCGTGCGAAACGAGGAAAGGGAGTAGGGAAAAGAAAGGGGCCAAGGGAGAAAGAGAGGAAGAGAGCAAGAGAGAAAGGCTTCCCGCCAGGTGCGGCCTGTCTCGAAGAAAGTATTAAGAGTTGAATCGAATCCAGAGCCATGTTGCTCGTTTTTCCTCCCGCCTCTCTCTCTCTCTCTCTCTTCAGATTTCTCTATCTTTCCTCTTGCTCCTTCTTACTTTACTTTATCGCTTTTCTTTCTGCTCCAACTGGCTGGCTCCGCCTCTATTCAGTTATTTATGTCGCGAACATAAAGGCCCGCTGTCGAACGACGCCGAACGACGCCGAACGACGCCCAGCGTCCTGATTGATCCTCGTATTACTCTCCGAGCGGATAATGTGCCTGGATCCATAACGTTGGCTATTCTACATTCGTCTACCTACACAGCCATCACCTGCGCGACTTGGCCTACGTTCCTTTCTCACCAATCTGTATCACATATCTGGATACCTCTCCTTTCTCCTGTCCTGCATCTCCACGGTCCAGGTACTGATAAAAAAAATTTCAAAATTCGATCAGCAATACGAAAACCCGTTCGGTCAGAAATACCCGAGACTCTTGGGAAATATCTTGAAACACCCGATGCGAGTCACAAAGTACATTTGTTATCAGTCGCATTATTCTGACGCAATTATTTTCCCATGCGAAACTCCCTCCGGCGCGAAGACTCGACCTGCTACATTGTTATTATCTTATTATCTCCCTATGTTGATACTGAATCACTTACCGTCTTTGTTCATTCCCATCTGCATACATTTCTTCAAACGGCACGCCTGACATTGGTTCCTGTGAGCCTTGTCCACTATGCATCTTCCAGTTCCTGCCTGACACCTGTAACAATATTAAAAAATGCCGTTATGAGACGCTTTATTTTTTTAAGCAATACTCAGAATACACGAGAACGAAGGTCGCGGAGCTGTCTTGGACGGGACGAACCCGACGAACCGCAGGACCAGGGTGGACGAGACGAGCTCAGACAAAGATTGGACGAGTACAAGGAGGAACAGGGTGCACGCACTTGGCCAAAATCCAAAGTGCGTGCACGAGTGATGGTGTTAAATTCGATTACTTTCATTGTTGGGCTAACCCCGTTATCCCTCGTAGCGAGGAAGATAAAGAGGAAGTCCTTGGGGTCACGTAGCTTCTCCTTATCCTCTTAATCTCGACCAATCCCGCAGCATCCTGAACGCCCTGAACCCCCAGACCCCCCCCGACCCCGCTGATACCGAGAAGCGCAAAACTTACGAGGGTCATGGGACTGGAATCGATTGAGCTATTTTTTTTTTTTTTCATTGATTAATTCGACCCACGTTACCCCAGCCTCTCATTTCTTTGACGATCAAGCCACATAGCTCCCCACTGTTCGGTGCAGTTCGCATCGACACGTAACGCTTTCCGTGGACCAGGATTACGTAAAGGATCCTCCGCAGGATATTGCATAAGGAGCCTTTTTATATCCAGGAACAACAAGAGGAGCAAAGGGGTGGCTGCGTGGAAGGACGGAAGACCAGGAGAAAAAGTTCGGATTTTTGGAGAGCCGCGGATCCGTGGCTACCCTTAGTGCGATTTTGCCTGACGTCACTCAGGCACCCTGAGTGGGAGAGAGACAGAGAGAGAGAGAGAGGAATAAAAAAAGTCCCAGAGAGAACGGAGTGAATCACGTAGGAGCCAGGACGAAGGACTATCTTGTCCCGAGGCAGTGAACGGCGAACACTAAGGGTGGCACGCAGCACGCACCACGCTGCGTGCCGGCGGGGGTCGTACAAATTGATTTGCGTTCACACCCCAGTGGAGCTTGCAGACCTCACTCACCCACCATTCACCCTTCAGAACCACATCATACATTTATTTACGCATCTCTCTATTCTTCTCGGCCCTTGCCGATTCTTTCCTTTATCGAGTTACGCTCCATATAACCGGAAGCATGTGTTCCCCGTTATCACGCCCGCCACTACGATTCGAACGATTCGCTACCTGGAACAGACGTATTTGCCTGCAGGACCGTTTCTTCCTGCTGTTTGGCTAATCGTCCCCTAATCAGTGATCAGCAGCCTAGCGCGAGTCGTTGCTGCATTTTTTAAAAATTTTCCTTCGCTCTAGTTTCCATTTGTCATTTGGTCTTCTCTCTGCGTGCGATTCGCTGGGAAATCGCATCGGCACATTCGACGTGTTACGTCGATACTCCATACGATCCAGGAGCCTTTCAATCGGGCGACAGAACGGGAGGCTGTGCGGTTCGTATAATCCCGCGATTGTGGGCGCGCGTCGCGACGCGTCGGGACGCATCTGTCGCTTCGAGGCTACGACGAGCCATCAACCCTCGCCCCTTCCGTAATTGGTTATCTGTGCGAAGGCTCTTCAGTCTTTACCGTATTACGGCCATCTGACAGGAATGGATCGTAAAGAAGAGAAGAGCGGAGAGAGAGGCTAAGATAAAAAATGGAAAGCAGAGAAGCAAAGTAGAGCATTCAATCGTTCGATAATTCGTCGGAGGAATCATTTTTTTTTTTTCACGTATATCAATGACTAACGATGCGAATGTTTAATTTCCTCAAAGTTCTCGTGACTCCGCTATACTGTCGATAGTTGTCAATATACGATACGTAACGTGGCTTTTATGTTCTCAGGAGCATCGTCGAGAGTCACAAGAGAGACGTCACAAATAGGCAAATCGACTCTCACGTGATGTCACGTACGCGAGTTAACCAATTGACAGACGTTTCGATTATCTATTATTTCGAATTTGTGCCATTTTTTTCACCTGGTAGGACTCACTTGTTATTCGACCTAATGTAACGTGCTCAATGTAGATTAATTCACTGGCAAAAGAGAGATGAGCCTGGAGATTGAATACGTGTTGATCGGCAGAGCGTCGCTCGTGTTGTCACACCTGTTTCAACAGATTCCCAGGTATTCTTATACACGCCTAATGCGATAACAGCAATTGGCAACGATCGAACCTTAAGAAAGTGTGACACCGGGCGAAGTGACTTTTTTTATACGGCCTCTTGGAGCTTTCAAATAAAATTTACCTATTCCCAAGAGAAAATTATTATCCAGCATCCAAGATACCGGCTATCCTCCGTCCCGCGCCGTATGGACCAAATTCCAGTCACGCGCGACGTAAAAGAATTCTCGAATGAGTTTTCAAAAAAAAAATATATATACTTCGAGTAAATAGTTTATATATCAAGAACGCAGCTTCTCGTATCCGAGGGTACCTCATATGTGGACAAGCCTACGTGGCTGCATATAGATGCATATATACGTATATCAAGATCCTATATATATGGATGCTGCGTGGGGATGGATCCAGCGGAACAGACAGCGATTCCGGCTGAGAGGGATTCGATGGAGATAGATGGGAATTCCCTGGGGATAGCTTTCCAGAAGAACCCACATCGAACCCATGGAGGCCATCACTTCCCACTAGGTCCTAGTCCGCTACCTAGGTCCATGCAGACTCATGGACCCATGCGAAGGGACTAGAGACCTCGCATTATGCCACTGTATTGTTGACGGTATTAACATGAACCCACTCGACTTGAACCACATGGCACCAGGACCAGTTGGGATCAACGTCCAACTGGCTTGTAAACGGACCCTAATTTTTCAACGATACCGTCCAGGCTCACCGGGGGGGTCCAAGAGGTGCAGGATTTGTTATGTACACTCGGACTGACCTGTAGATGAGCTTCCGGCGGACGCTTCTTTTGAAAAAACCACTGCATCCGTTACAGGCCAGGATACCGTAATGTTTTCCGGAACTCGTGTCACCACATACGACACATATGAGTCCAAGGCTACGGGGTGGTTTATTGCCGTGTTGGGGTTGCTGCTGCTGCTGCTGCTGCTGCTGGCTCTGACCAAGAAGATGAGGATGACCATTGCCCAGGGCGGTGAGGTAGGGCGACCGTGCCAGAGGGAAGTCGGTAGGCATCCCGCGACAAAGGGGAACCGGACATTCCTGGACCGAACGGGATGCGTACGGATCGTGACTGGATGCTGATCCTGTCGCTCCCAGCGGACTGTAGCGCTCTGGCAGTCCTGGCGAGATCACGCTGCTCTCTCCGGAATCTGAAAGACACACGGGGGGGAGCAAGCTCAGATTACTCTCGAATTTAATCAGCACCGAAGGAACCAGTCGCGAAAGTCGGCGGAACGTCAACATCGTGACCTATCGTCTGACCTGTCGTCTGAAACAATACGTAACTTTATTGTCGAGAGGATTCTATTAATAAACGACGTCTGTCCGACGGAGGCGACCGCGAGGACACTCGAAAACGTCAACATTCAACAATTATTATCTCGCGGCTCCATGCAGACTTTACACAAATGCCGTGAGCGGCTTTAATGAAAATAGCAAACCATCAAGGACGGGAATACGTTTCATTATATTTTTACAGTTAAACCAGCTGCGCTCTTCTGGAGTGACCTTCCCTTAGAAAGAGTGACGATCGATTTGCGGCTGTTTTCGGACTTCGAGATAAATATTTCTTATTATTAGAAATTTACTAATTCATTTCCAAGCTATCGCACACGTACATTTCCTAAGTATCTTTTCTACACGGGCCAAAGTCCTTTATGGATTTATCGAGGGTACGTGTATGTATGCTCGGGGTGGGACGGACCCTTGAAAGGAAAGGGCAACATAAAGAGCCTTCCTGGTGCCCTGCACCCGACCCTATACGCTTTTGATTGATACACAAAAGTGGGGTCGGAGTCACGCGATTGCGTATAAATTAATTGCATTCATTTACTACCCAAATATTGTGGATTATCTTCTGATGGATTTCTGACTTATTCTCCATCCCCCTTCTTCCTGCGCCTCTGCCCTAAAATAGCCAAGTGCCGCCTCAATGCACTGCTGTTATTTCTAATGCTTCATCAGGGACGATCACTGTTGATTCCCAAAATGAGGCTCGTTGATTATCGGTACGTCGGAATATAAAATGAAAATGATTATAAGAAATGTAAAGAAAAAATTATATTAAATTTCGAAATTTTTGTGGGAGATTTAATTTCAATTTTTTTTTTTTTTCTTTCTTGAGCAACTGTCTTCCTTTTTTTTCTTCTATTTCCTTTGCTTCCCTTGGGGCTTACGCAAGGATTTCGCGAGTCGCTTTGGCAAACAGCATTTACATTATGAAATGAGTTCGTAAAAAGGCAAAGTATAAAATGCGCGTCACAAGGCATAAATATGTATAGGTGTTCAGAGATGAAGGGGAGGCTGGGGATCCTACGAGACATTCAATTCGAAAGATCCAAGCAGCAAGGGAACGAAGCGATCCCGAAGGATCTACGGGAACTGCAAACATCTGGAAGTCGACGAAATGCGATTTTCTATCAACGGGGGTGGCTAGTGAATTACTCGGGGTGCCGTCGACTACTGCCTGCCACTTATTTTATTAGTCACGATTTTCATTAAAGCGTGATTTGATGGAATTGTATTTATTGCTCTAACCAATAGGGTTTCACCCTCAACTCTTTGTATACCTATACTACAAACTGCTAGTGCTGCTACTACTAGTACCAATGCACCCCCATTCGCCATTCCTCTATAAGTATTCCCTGAAATTTCATCCCCTTTCATAAATTCACAAAACTCACAGAATTACGAAATATATACACCGTGTGACATAAAAATATTTCAACTCCATAATAAAAATAACGTCTGACCCAATTTCTTAAAAATTTTCCAACGTCTTCTTAGTGCACCAAAAAGTGTCTCAGGCCTCGATTGCACTTCGCCTAAGTAAAACTAGCATACAAAAATGTCACCCCTCTCGCTATCTACACAATAACTAATTCTCATTGCAATTTATCCCCTATTCGTTTATAAGCATCCCTCGATGATCCCATAACATGGGTCGCAGGTGGCGCCTTGGAAGCCGCACCATCCACCAGCATTGATATGCTAATGAAATTTGACACCCCTTGCTGGAAGCCGATTCGCCCGTCACGAAGTCCACTCGACGGAAGCCGATCGATGCATAATTTTTTTTTTTTCGTTTAACCCTGCACCGCATTCCGCTCGGCGAGCAACGACAATTTGATTACTCTAATGGCGTAACGTCGTTGCGCCCTGCCACCCCTCGAATTCGTGCCTCGTAAATAAGTCGCCCTTGTGGATTAAGTGCAAGGATCCTGATTATGAATTGCTGTGGGACCGGATGCGACGAGTCCATACGAGGGACCTTCCTCACGTTCTTTCGGCAGAAACTTAACGGAAGAGAGGCATGCCAAATTCCTCGAAATATAAAAAAAATTAAATACACGCAATCGAGAGATATCTACTTGACGTTAATACTAAAAATATAAATCGTGTCAATGATAATCATGCGTGATAAATAGTGTTGACTCGAAGTAGGTGAATTAGAGATCAACTGTGTATTCAAATTGGCACGTATGACATTTCATTTTTTGGTGCGCGGAATGATAGATCGCACTTGATTAAATATTGGCAGGACTTAATTATCAAAGAGTCTCTGAATTGAATTATGAAAGACATAGCAGGTAGAATTTTTGAAAAGGCTAAACGAGCCATCAGGATCGTAACGATAATTGGTCCGGATGGATCGATCGAAGGTTAAAATTTGAAAATCGTACCGTGACGTATGCTGAGCGGAGTCGTGGGACTTCTGGGACGATCCGAGCTGCTTTCGTTTTGCGACTGTTGACGTGGATGATGATGCTGATCATCCGACGGTCCAACCGAAGTCGCTCCGTTCATGACTTCTTGCCAGTTACGATTATCCTGTGGACCTGGAGGTGGACCTGGAGGTGAACCTCGAGGTGCGCGGACCTACGGAAGAGATTCCATTTATAGCTTTTGGCCCGTGGGTTATTTCGTAAAATCGCAGCCAGCACACTCGCACTCGAAACAAGTAGCACCAGGTGCCACCCGAATGACACTGTTCTCCGTAAAAGAGTCTTGGATCCAACACTTGTCGCGGTACTCGAAAACGAAAGAGTTCACTCGCGCAGCACAGTCGGTCTCTGATAGTAGAAATCACAAGTCACGTAACACAAGCACTTAATCCTTTTTTCATTTTTTTTTTTCACGATCTCGAATAATTCCGATTAAGATCTGACAATTTACCTACCGATTTCGAGCTCTCGACGATCGTTGCCGATTTGTGGATCGATGGTCCAGAAGGACGAGAAGGACGATGATAAAGATAAGATGATGAATTATGGGAGATCTGATCTTCGATGGCAGGAAGAAACGTAAAGAGATGATGATTTTGGGATGCGACGGCGACGACAACGACGCTGGCATTGGCGGATGACGCCGGGCGAGTACTCGACCTGTTAAGAAACGTCGACTGTGACGATGAGGCGATCGGTGACGTCGGCGTCCCGACGGCGAGCGTCCCGGTGCCGTACTCGCGATTGGTCCAAGCGTACTTTTGAAGGCGGGATCAGGAGGCACCGTGGGAAAAACAACAAAAACGGATACGAGGATTTAACCTATAGCCGCTACGTTTGATGTGGCGTCGAGGAGCGTCGCGGCGCTTGCGCGTACCCCGCTATGCGCTGGATGCCAGAATTTCTCCTCTCTCTCTCGTGCTTCTGTCTTGTTCATCGCATCTCACCCCACTACTATCCACTGCCATCCTATTCCAGCCCTCCTTCGCCCTCCTTCGCCCTTCCTCACCCGATTCCACCCTCGCCCAGCATCTTCGCCGGGATGGCCTCCCTCCCCTCTACCTCCCCCTTCGCTCTCATCCTGATCGAGATCCACCACGGCAATTGTTGATCGTTGGCTGCGTAAGGCAAACCAGCTCTGGGGGGCGAATGGAGCCTCCTTCTACGTTGGCGAAGCAGCCAATTAATTGCATCTTCTTGTCCTCATTACTCTTCTGGCTTCTCCGTTTCTTTTTTTTTACCTGCCGAACAGAGACAAAGCGTATGGATATATTTTTTACTTTTTATTAATTTTATCAAGAGCCTTTATAAGATTTACTAGCAGCAAGGAAAAAATGCCAGAAATTTAAAAGAGCGACAGCTCGCTTGGCGGTGCTCGCAGATTAAAATGATCGAGGATCGAAGGATCAGCCGATATTAGGCCATGAGGTTACGTGCTAATAAGGATGATCGGAGACCGGGGCGAAGGGAAGATTGAAGTTGCGACTCCTGAAGGAATCGCGTAGCGCGCGTTGTCGTTCGGGTGGAGAAGTCGGCGAACGGAGAAGAGTAGGAACCAACGGGAAAGGGGTTGCAATGGAATAGGGGTGGTTATCCGCCATGTTGGATTTCCGTGGACGAGCAAGCGAGAGCCCCTTCGTGGTTTTCCTCGTAATCGGCCGTCGGGGTGTAGCAGCTCCCACCGTTGCCAAGGGGTAAACAGGGGTAAACCACGCCTCAAAGTCCGGCGACGAACCAATGACGTCGAGACGTCGCGACGCTGCCGTCCACCAATAGGATTACCCTCTGACACGGTCTTTCGCCTGTCGCCGACTGTGCACACCCTCGCCAAGATGCTTTTCAATTTCGAACTCCCCGACGCCTTTCCCTCCACCTCTCAGCCGCTCTCTTGCTCCCTCCGTCTCTCTCTCTCTCTCTCACCCTCGAAACCCTTTAAGCCTCCAGACGGAATCACCTCGAGAACCACTGACTATGGAAACTGCAATATTTCTCTCGTTCTCTAACTTCTTGCGCTCTCTTATTATTTATCTTCGTTTCTCTCTCTCTCTCTCTTTCTTTAACTTCCACCCGTCTCACTCTTTCCCTTTTAGACAATAACGACCCTAGCGAAGACGGTTTGATCGTTATTCTTTCAAAGGACATTCTTTCAGCCAACTCACCACGGTTACATGTCTAGCCTCCTTTCTGTAAGATAATAATGCTTTGTGTTATGCGAGTAAAGGTTATTTTGAAGTTTTGCAATGATAATTCTTTGAAAATGGATTTTTTCTGTTTTTTAATTAGACTCGATTTGCGTCGATACGTATTTTGAAATTTTCTATTGACTCTGGGTAAAATGTTGTAGCAGAGGTTCGCACGTTTATTAGGCAGTCGAGCATGCTGATGCTGAAGATGCAGGGAGCGGGGAGTTTGAAGATTTTGAATGATTAAAAAATTGAAAATTTTAAAATGCATCTAATTTAAAAAAGGATATCAACCACCATTCGACTCGGCAATATGTCTTATTCGTTCTTATACACGTAAATCTCCATGGGTCCGTCTCCCTCGCACTTGCGGCGTGTATAGAATATTTAAAAATTATGAATCAGGCTCCTTCCTCGTAGAACAATTTTCTATTACCAATAATTTTTTCCAAGGCTAATGAATGATTTTTCATTGACTTTCATTGATTTACCATACGTTACTCCTGGCCAAAAGTCATTGACAGTGGGAAATTTTCTTACGGGTTTTCTCTGATCGATGGATCAATAGTGACAATTGTTTGGATCACGTTTTTGGAATGACGTCTCTGGAGTCTTTTAGAAGACTTTTTCAAGATGCCTTTCAGGCAACTGTGTGGACTTAGTGTGGACCTATAGACAGTACCGCCATCCAGCGGTAACCTAGAAGTACTAAGAGCGACTGAAATTCGTAAAATTTTCATTTTTTCTTCGCATGCAGAAACTGAGAGGCTGGAGTTTCTGTCTTATCAGAGGACGATAACTTGTAGGGTCGGTAACATAGTTCGAGGGACGTTACTTCCCATAGACAAATAAGATGTCACCGGAACTCAGTGCAGTCAGGAAGTGGTATTATGTAGAGTATAGAATAGAGATAGAAAAAAAATATATATATTATTAAAAAAAAGTAAATTTTGTAGAAACTATTAAAGTTACAATCTGACACAGTGAATTTCATGTTAAAGCAGTATCATTGTTTTTAAGTATTTTAAAACAAAAAAAAATTTCACTGTAACCTGATTATTCAGCTTGAAATAATATCTGACGATAAGCTTGTATTCCTTCGATTAAAAATTGATTCACAAAGATTAACTGTAAAATTTTCTACGATGGAATTTCCGAGCTGCCAAGTCATTAAACGCACCAACATAAAAGATGCAGTCAGAAGTTATTTTTGGCACATGAAAAAAAAATGCATATACCAGCAGTACGCGAATAAAGTAAAAGTCACAAGTGGTATTTCCGTATAATAAAGATTGAAGAGACAACTCGATGACAAATTTGCAATCCCCCTGGAATACCTTTCTCCAGTCCACTCAGCATCCACAGTCAAACTACAGTGAAGTCCGTACAATTGTTTTCGAAAAATTCTAACCTCGCGTGACAGTTAAAAAAAAACTAAATTCCCAGTGACTAATGCCAAATTTAACAAAAACCAAGGGTGGTACTCTGCTGAAACAATTTTGCGAAAATTCGAAAGGGATTCGCGTGGCGCGACGGTACTCCTCCAAGATAAATAAATGCCGCGTCTCTATAGTCGGTCTGGGGGGTGTCGGCAAAGGACTCGCCCACCTTCTCAAGATGTACCCAGCCAATATCACAGAGCTCAGACTGTGCAACCGGAGTGACCCTGACGGCATGGTCCAGGATCTCAGCCACATACCGACCAACGTGAGGACCCTGGGTTTCGCTGGAGCCGAAACCTTATCGGAAGGACTGCGCGATGCGAATATAGTCATCGTGACGACTGGCGTCCCGCGAAAGGGAGACAATTCGAGAGAAGAACTCTTCGAGGTTTCCTGCTGCTTCCACCTGACATAATATACGTGCAAAGAGGCACTGGAGTCTCTTCTTAGGCTCGAGTGTTTTTCGCATAAAAATTCCTTGGAGCTTTCCATCGTAAAAAAACATACGAGCCAGCCGTTCTGCATTCTTAGTCAGAGATTCATCTCGCGAATCCTCTTATTTCTCAAGCTGCATAAACAAACCGTCTAATTTGCTGCCTACATTACTTTTAGCACAACGCGAACCTCTGTCGGGATGTAATATCAGCTTGCGCGAAGAATTGCCCAGAAGCTTTACTGGCCATCGTGTCGAACCCAGTGGACTCGCTGGTACCGCTGGCGGCGGAAGTCCTCAAGCATCACGGAGCGTACTGCGCGGGAAGACTCTTCGGCGTCTGCACTCTGGACCTCATGAGAGCCAGATACTTCTTCGCCGAGGCTGTGGGGCTCAGACCTGAGAAAGTATACGTACCGGTGGTAGGAGGTCACTCGGAAAAGACAATGGTCCCACTGTTCTCCAGGAGCAGACCCAGACTCTTGCTACCTAGAGATCAGATACTGGAGCTGACGCAGAAGCTGCGTCTCGCTGGGAAAGGAATCGTCCTGGCAAGTATAATTTCATTATCAGTGAGAGGAATCAATGGAAATTATAGTATTAAATAAATTCTCATTACCCAGGCAAAGAAAGGTGAGGCTGGTTCTACCTGGTCCATGGCTTCCGGTGCCTGGTACTTTGTCCAAAGACTCTGTAGAGCCATAAACCACGCGCCCCACGTCGTCGCCACGGCTTACGTGGAATCCGAGGTGAACAACTCGAGATTCTTCAGCAACGAACTCCTCCTGGGTCCAGACGGCGTGGAGGAGAATTTGGGCTACGGTCCAGTGAGCGACCTGGAGGAGAAGCTGATATCCGAGGCGATCATCCATCTGCAAAGTAGTATATCCAAAGGGAAAGAATTCGTCGCCAAGTTCGCTGATGACTCTGATGAAAAATAATGACGACGCCACCGCAGCAGATCCTATGGGATTAAAAAAGGGACGAGAATCGGCTCAGCCCAGCCTGGCCCCAGGAAGTCATCAATTTGTCAAGCACGTTAAAGAAACATCGTAAAATCGGCGACTCTCGCCGAGGCTTTATTCCTTTTCGGATCAGTCGGTAATAACTCGTGGACTTGTCCGTTGAAATTAAGCGGGACGAGGAGGAAAAGCGGAGAAAAAATCTTTACGCGCCATAGGGATGGTGGGGGTTCACGGAATAACTGCTGCATTCACAGCATCACTAACCCTACCTAAGACGCTTCGAACCTCTCGTAGATCCAGGATATTCTTAAAGTCCCTCCGAGGATCCTCGATGTACGGCACTGCGGACTTCATGCCCCACTGATTGCTGTTAGATAATCCAGAAAAAGAAAGAAAATAGAAAATCCAGAAAATTATCCCCCCAAGTCCCCGATAGAACTTTACCAGATCGCCGAGTGCGTAATTTGCGAATGATCTTATAGCAGCGGACAGGACGCCACGGAGTAGGTGGCCAGTGGTAGTACTAGAGGAAGAAAGAGACGAAGGCCATGCTAATGAGAGTTCCTATCGTATTAGCGGTATCGACTCGTTTGCATGAAATTACCGTCCGGTACCCATGTCGGAATCGTTCTTAACGAGTAGCTAGGAAATAATAATAATTAAAAAAGAAAGATAAGAGAGTGCTTCCAGTACACGGTGAAAATCAGTAACAAATCGTACCGTCGCTTCCATCCGGAAACCACGAGTATTAATCGTGCTATCGTCCAGAGTGGATCTCTTTTTTTTAACCGTAAAACTTGTTACTGACAATGGATACTCCAAGAGATCCACCAGTAAGCTCTTGAGATAAATTTTAATCTGCGCCGTTTGACTCTGCTGTAAAACTAGATCGTGGCACGAGGATTGGATCGCCTGTCGGCGATGTCAGGATAAAGAGAGATCATTAGGAGCGGTCGACTGATTGGCGCGCGGAGTCTGGATGCTGGAAAAGCTGCCGGCTTCTCCGGCCCTCGGGCCGATCTCTCTTAAGGTTCATGAACCCTATCGTTAATCACCCTGGCGTAGCGCGCTATGAGAATGGGTAGCGGATGTCTACTTTTGTATCCACGATCTTAGTGGGTATGATGAATATAGTGAATATAGTGAATATAGTGAATATATCGGATACAGTAGATACAATGAATATAGAATGTGGTATTATGCAAGCCAAACGTCATATGGTATGCGCTTATAACACTGCTCTCTTCTCTCGAACCACCTCCTCCTATTTACTATCTGCTATCTCTTAGCTCTGATCTATTTGCTGGACCACTCCTCGCGATGCATCATACTCGAACGAGCCATCGCACTGATGCAACTCTATTAATGACCGCTAAATTGCCTTTCAGTGCCGGCTCCCTTGCGCGCCACTCAAATTGGCGCAATGCCGATCTGCAGCATCTTCCATCGAAACTGGATAGAATGATGCAATTTACTCTACAGTTATTCTTCGAGTTATTTCCTGGGTTTTTTTTTTTTTTCTTAGCATATTGGACTCACGATTTTCATATTTGCTCGGGCATCTTTTTTTAATATTCAAGTAGACGCGATTTGTTATGACGTTTAGAAGCGGGTGGAGGGGATTGGTGTCGATGCGAGTTAAATCGATTTCTTGGAACAGCGCATGGAGAATCGATTCGCAGCCCTATTGACTTTTATTGCTTGTTAAAGTATCGGAATATAGGACTTGCCGAGACTAATTTTCAAAGTAGTTGCGAGAAATGATATTACGTGAATAGTGTTTCATGACTGATCATATATATTTGTAATTTTCAATTGCGCAAAAATTAACGCTCAAATTCTATGTACATGCGTATGATATACATTTCAACGTGACGTTACAAGCTGAAGGGTTGTTCCCCTGGGAAGTACCGAAAAATAAATATTTGGGACCCATCAGAACGCAAAGTGGATCTATGGCCCAATGGCTTGTGACCCGCGGGTTCGATTCCCGATAAAAAAATTTTTTTTTTAATTTTTACAATCAGTACCAAAGTGCTACGTGGTAAGTGTATGAAAGGGATCTTTCGTTTATATTTAGGAGATGAGACGAAATAGAGTATTTATACGGTTTTTCGATTACTTTCAAGTATTTTTAACTGTTCATATCTCAGCATTGACCTATGTGCAATCGTTATTTTGGGAACTGTTTCTAAGAAGCGTTAAACATTCTTCCGAGCTTACAAAACTTCTCACTTGTCCTCATAGACGAAAGGAACATTTTTGGGATAACAGTTTGCAATCTGACAGATGCGGCAAATACTTCATAAAATAAATCCTCCTCTTGTGGATTTCACAAAACTCAAAGTTGAAATTGAAATTCCTCTCGTGTCTTTGCGCCCGGCACAAGCGCCAACCGTTCATTTCTGCGATACCAGGACGATCGGCTGAACTCTTAATGACACTGACGACTGGCACGTGTTGTGGCACTAGCAGCATAATTATGATATCATCGTTTGACTTTAAATATTTCCGTAGAATAAAATATAAAAATTAAAAAAAAGGGTTTCGTGAATAATAAATTTTCCAAAAGAAAATCTTCAAGGATTTTTAGACTGTACAGGCTGCAATGTGTCAGCCTATACTTTTCTTCTTTTACTCTCCCTTCCATCTCCCTCTCTCTCATTCTCTACCCAAATCGCCTTCGCGAGAGTCGTAACTTCAAGATGATTGATGCATCATTAATCTGACCGTTTAGGAACGCGTAAACGTGTCGTTAAGTACCCAACATCCTATTGAATGGCTCTCTGTGTTTAGGTCGCACGTTTATGAAGTCAGTTTCCTAACCTGTGACCGAAGATTAGCTTCCCACTGGCGACAGCCATTCTAAAGATGGATATTCGTAATTAGTCTCAGTGATTCGTCTTCTCGTGCCTTACCTGTTTCTCTCATTCTCTTTGCTCTTTTCTTCTGTCCCTCAATGTATCCAGCGCATCCACGCCAATTTATCTATAGACTGAAAAGAAAACGTCGACAGTCACACCGCGTTTCTAACCTCGCATAGAAATGTCATGGTACGTCGGAGTTTTCGTGCGATTCCCGCCGCTAGAATAAACCAAACGGCAGGAGATTTCGATTTGACGGAAAAGATCGTAGCTTAACGAGGATTCACGAAGTGCGGATGTGGCGGAGACTGTGAAATACGTATGCACTTACGTAGGTACGAACGTCGAGCCGTCAACGGTGCGTGTTGATTCAGACACGACGTGTTGATATTATTACGGGAGATTGATGAACTCTGCTCACGTATTGACGTTAACGTTAAATCAACTGATAGGACGCCATGCAAGTACGGAAGCTTCCTCTGGAGTTTCGTAATTGAACCTTTTCAAAAAGTCTGGCATCACTGACTCCTGCACCGCGTCGGTAATGTACCGACCCAACGTTTCCTTGGTTAGTTCCAGTTTCGAATTCTCCGTCGTGCAGTATCGTTTAGGTAACCTTAAAACAACGTGTAGACCGAAGCAATCGTAAGGAGCTTTCGTCAGGTTAGGTGGTTTAGACGTTTAGAGAGTAGATACGCTTTGGCAAAGATCGAGAGGGAGTTTCCTGAGAATTGTCTCTTTATTTAACCTCGGTCTAGATCACGTGTCTAAAATTAGTCAACCCTCTGTACTGACACGAGAGTACAGAGTCACGAAAAAGTTGACTTGCGTAGTGCTAATTGAAAATTAAGAAAAATTTTCATCCAGTCATTCGTTCGATTCTTTTTTTAACATTTCACAAAATTTCTCTTATCGGATAAACAACTTTGATGTGAACAGGTAAACATTCTTATGGGACTTTAGTTATTGATATTGAGGATTTTGATATTTTTTCTTATTTCACTCGTCTAAAACATGACTCGTACATGCCAGGTGACGCGTTGTCATGGTAGCGCCTTAAGCTGCCTCCACACTGGCGCACTCGCAGCCTCTATAAAGTCAGTGCTCGCTCAACGCTTGCCGTCAGTTTTACATTAGACTTCTCCAAAGTATGAGACGCACGCGGTTTCTTATCTCGCTTCCATAAATTCACGAAGATTCGGGTATGATAAAGGAACCAACAATACTGCGTCACGCATACCTGTCCAGCTACGTAACGGTGTCAGATTGATTTCCCGTACACGAGAGTGTCGATTGAGTCGTTAAATTTTCAAAATAACATTTGACGAATCTTGGTCGTGTAAAATTCATTAGAAGTGTATGGCCCATTGTATATACGTGTTGTCGCGGCTGAAACGGAATCAATGCGGTGTCGATAACAATATTAATAATTTATAAGTCAGTCGGAAGAAGGAAAAGAAGCGACTCGCCGGTCTCTGCGTGTCTTTGAGATTCTCCCGGGTCTCACTGGAAATAAAATTAGCGTTGCAGTGATCGCGTGAAACTTTATTAATTTATTATTCGCTATACAAACGCTTGACCCGGCTATTAGCTAGGCCCGTTTTCATTAAATGGAGTTTATGCTCTCTAATTAATGGAGCCTTTTTAATTAATCGACCGAGTCTCTAATCTCATCAAGACGTAACTCGGCGATGCTTGGATGCGTGGCAGAAGATGCAATGAAATTCCGAGTGCGTTAGCTTCCCTCGTCCATGTATATTTTGACATTAGACTCGAGACAATGAAAACTTTGCCAATTTCTTGTTGACCCGGCAACATATTTTCATAAACAAAGGTGAAAGGCCGATGCAACAGGTAAGTTGCATATACGAGGATATACGGTACCCGTTAATTTTTCTCATTGACACGATAAAGATTTTTTATATGAAATTTGAAAAAAAAAAAATTTCCAATATAAGATATATCGTAAATATGTCTTTGTAAAGTTGCATCGACCTCGCGCAATTTGAAAAATGTAATTTTATAAGAATACGGAAAAAAAAACCAGTACCAAAAAACGTGAGTGTAGAATATGAATGAAGTAAACGGGAAATTAGGTAGTGCTATAGGCTCTGTAAAAAGAAAATATTTGTACACGCTCGTACACGTGTAGGCAGGGTGTTTAAGGCGGGAAAAGGGGGCGAGTTTAAAAGCCTTCGGCACTCCGCGACACGGTATTGTCACGACAGTGGCAATAAAATAAACTAAAGGCGCGCGCGGCCAGTTCCTGAGTTCATAAGTAAACATAGAACTAATTTATCGTAGCGTGGTGTCGCTCTTCATGGAATTCGTTATTTGTGGAGTCGATTTTAAAAATAGCGGACAATTCGGCTCGCGGCCGATATCACGAATTCCCAGGTATTCCCACCTACGCCCACGTGTCCCTACACGAGTTCCAGCTCCGTCCACAACCTATCCCTACATCTTTGTAACAGGAAGATCCAACCGCTTACACGTTGGACAAGCGTTACGGAATGGACGGTATAAAATTGCCACGTGCGCGACGCTTCCAAGCAAAGTCTCATTAAGGCGATTTCCATGTCTACGTACGCAACGTGCGTGATACGTGCCACGTTGTATGCAAGGAGGAAGAATCCAAGTAGCCCTGGGCTATGTACCTATGTAAAATTCCGAGCGTTCAATTGCCTCAACAAGGATTCCGCGACCGAGTCAAACGAATTTCGCAACCGCGCTTTACGTATACACACTGACGCACGTGAGAACGAACCTTAAGCCTAGGAATACCGGACAGGATACATATCGTAGTTGTCAATCTTACGTCAGGATGACAGAAATATTTGGACACGAAATATTCGATTACGATTACAACCAATAGGAATTTTAGCAATGCGGATTCTCCGTGTCCTCCCGACAAGCCGGTCAATTAAATCGCCGATTAGATATGCGCATTGCGATTAATGCGTAGCTGCACCTGCTGCTGCCCAATTATTCACCGCAAATCCGGACACGTGTTCCATCAATTAATTCTCGTGTCTATATATTTATTTTTTCAATTTTTTTTTTTTTTTTTCAAGAATCCACGACGATGTCAAATCTGAATTTTGGCGAGAACTCAACGAATGTCACGTTTTGTGACACACTGTGATAACATATCGGTCAGCTTTACCAGAATTGACAGTAATGGGCGTACAGTGAATTACGTGACAGTCATGTGAATTGAGTGAACATCGGTCTTATCCAAAGTTTTCGCAAAGATCCTTCGCAAACTGTTTTTCGGTGTGAAAATACTTGAGAAAATATGAAAAATCAAAATTTTCATTAAACTACTCGATTGCGCGACAATTCTTGGAAATACCAAAGGAAGACATCGTTCCAGAATGCAACGACTATTTCTCCCACTGTCACTCCTCTGCCTGCTGGTAAGACACAATTTTATATTTAACACGGCAAATAAGTAAAGCCAACAATACGCAGATAAGAATTTACGAGAAATCCAAAATAATGTAACTTTTTTTTTTTAAAATCTAATAGCTAATATTCTATCTTCGAGAAAGACGATGGTCGTTTTTTGAGGTGGTAAAAAAAAATTACAACAACAGACAATTCCGTTGTAAGGAAAGATAAGGCATAAAAATCTTAAGAGTTCCCTTATCTGAACTCTCGTTGAAAGTGTATTCTGTAATGTGTACAAGACACACAGTTCGTCTAAAAAGGTAGACATACGTAACATACATCCCAATCCCTTAGAGTCACGTAGCAGCGCACGTTAGGCACGCCGAAGAACTGGTGAAATTTCTCGCAAAATAAATTTTCTAAAAGAAGAATGAGACAAAGAGAAAAAAAAAGAAATCGGCAGCCATCGTCACTCCTATCGCATACGTGGGATCGTCCATCGTACGTAAACATACATATACGTACGTAATAAGCCACGCTAGTGGTTACGTAGTCATTTTCGAATTTGAACGGAAGACCGATCGAAAAATGCCCGAGAAGAATGTTTTTGATTACAATTGAAATGAGTTACAATCGATCGCGTGATATTAATTTGGTCCAGCACGATACAGCATCTCTCCAGCAGAATTCACTGACGTTCATCCACGAACGTATATACCTATATATATCATAATGCCCCGTTGCACGAAAAGTGTGGAATGACCTTGGCAACGATTTCAACCGACGAGTCCTCGAGTTTTGAATCAGCCTGTACCGTTAGAATATAATAACAATGATTCTTCAATAATTTTAACTCCTAATCACGATCGCGCGCATAGCGCCGTTACAAAGGAATTTACGTTCTTTCAATATTCCTATTAGACGGTCGAGACCTACTTGCGGCAATTACGAATTTTCATCAATGACATTCACGAGCTTCCAATTCGCTGACCTAGTATCGATGTAATCATTACGTCACGGTATAGCGAGATCAAGTTCGATTCTACGCTATGGCTGATCAATGAGCTCCCATTTACTATCGTTGGGTATCGCGATGAAGAAGCTATAGTGATAGTTGGTAACACTGCGAGAACGATTATAATTCCGAATGGTGTCGCTGGAATCGATGGCTCCGTTTCGTGGCTCGAGCAGGATCGAGATAAGATAAGGAAGTATATAGCGAGCTAGAGATTTTTATGACTATACTACTCCCTGTGTTGGTGTAACGGTCTTCTTCAGGTAAAAATAAGAAATTCAGAAAAAGTTTTGAATAACGTTAGATCTGCCTGCCGAAGATTCTGGTACGGTGTATATAGGTATATATGTGTATAGATGGCAGGCATCAGAGGCTAGAGAATAGCGCAGGCAACAGGGTGAATTAACGCAAGAAGGAAAACATCCATTAAGATTCCTCGGTAAGTAAGGATGGAGCGTGTGCATCTGCGGCACCCTGTGCGCGCGAGGCCTATAAAGCGTATCTATAGGAAACGTATATAAGGTGGCGCCTGTCGAGAAATATTAACCCTCAATCGACTTGATCGCCGGCGGTCTTGACTATTGCGATATGACGCAACTAAAAAGGTTAAGCGCGTAGTAGCAGCTTCGGGAAAGCAACGCGCACAAGGCAACCAGCAACCAGCAACCAGCTACCGTCTAACGTAGCTGCTAATGCGTATTCTTAGAACGGACTATCTTTCACCAGCCTGCAACGTTCATCCTTGCTACTTATTAGATTCTACGTATAATACGGTCTGTTTGTTACTTTTCAAATAATGCCGAAGAATGCATTGAAAAATCGAGGAATCAGTCGAGGGTCCGTGGACGTGGGTTTTATTTATTAAAAAGTCACCGAATTACCGTGGCTCTGTGCTTTGGGCAGATGGTTTATATTTTCTGGTGACTGGACGAGCTTCAAAGTATTTTGACTTGGCCGACAAATTAATTTATTAGTCTGCTTCGCTGATGTCTCTTTGCGCGATATAAATAATAGCGGGCTCGCTTGGACCGGCGAGAATATCGCGCAAGTGCGGAGATGGCTGCGAAAATGTCAGGAATTAATAATTGCTTGTACCCATTAATGGAATCGTAATGATTTAATGTACGGACATTGTGGGAATCTTCAGCGGGTTTTCGTTCCTGTCAAAGCACATGCCCTCCTTTGGCAGCTGCGGCCATGTGGTACGGAGATCACGTACGTGGATACGTACGAACGCGTGTGGTACTGATTGCCAGTATCTTTACAATAAATCATTCCACCATTCCATTCCACCTTAGTTCGCTCCAGCGCCACTACCGTCCTTACCATAATAATAATCATTATCATGACCAGTTTCATCAAAACGCCCTTAACTTTTGACTACTTCAATTTATGATTTTTAATTTTCACGTCTTTTAGATTCTGTTTTTTTCCCTTGTGTTTTTAACTTTTCAAATAAACTCCTTGGTTTATTCTCCTTTGCATGATTTCGTTAATAGGATTATCATTCGTACGAGAGCTTACTGCTAGTTCGTTGCGACTAGGATTTACTATTTGCTCACGGAACACAGAGAGACCGGACGAACTCATGACCGAATACAAATTGTGCTTGTCAATCGAAATCGGATTGGTAACGCAGCGTTATGGCTATTTGGCTGTGACTGGTCAGTGGGTCGCAACGCAATTAGATGCAACTTGTGGCAGTGCAATTAATAACGCAAGAATACGAGGGCAAGCGATTCGTAAAACTAGCCTAATCGTCTATTTGACAAACGAGGGAGGCCCGAACAAACGGACCCATTGTACTGTTACGGCTGGCCCATTTGTTACCATCATGATTTTCAAACGCCTTACACGCAACTCGCAACGCTTCGTCTCCCGTCCCCTCTAGGATTCGTCGTCACTTTTCTTACCTTTCTTTTCTTTATATCTCTCAGAGGTTATGGTTACCGTGGACACTTCTCGTACGCCGTCGCTACTTTCGATCCTTCCGCATTGAATTCCTCTGTCGGACGAAGCGACTGTGCTGCCATCTAGCCAGCGGCGGTGCAATGAAACTTCACGATTTGTCAACTTACCATAAATTCCTCGTCGATCATCGGAATCATTGATAAAGATGACTCTTTGAATGGAATGATCAAATGCTAAGATCCTTACCATCTTATGCATCGTATCTATATAAGAAACACACAGCCTCAACTCGATGCTGGAGTCTCGCAGACTTTTTGATAAACACGATAATAATTAATCTCAACCAATGATAAGGGATCCCACGTAATATGAATCTTTACATAGAACGATGATTCTTAATAGCAGTAGACTCAAAAAAATCTTTCAATTTTTTTTTCTCTCTCATCTCTCCAATTCCTCTTTTTCTCCCTTTCTTAATTCTCCTCAACCTCACTCACGGTCCTACACGAGTATCTATTTGCAACGCGCGCTCCGTCACACTTGTTGCTTCGCGCTCGATTAAATTGAACTTTTTTACATAAAGCCACTCCCTTCGCGACACTCCTTGTTTTGATTGGATTAACCTGGGATCGATGTCAACTTATGTCAATGCACTCGCGCCTTGCTTTTTGCCCATGATAATTCGATGAATATCGCATGAGCGAACTTCTGGCGGAATAATGAGAAAAAAGGCAAATCTCAGGTAAAAAAAGAAATTCGCACAATGCACTTTGATATTCGTATATCAAACTCTGCCTCGCCCAGCTATAAATAAATATACATATACAGTCGTACAAATCGAATAAAAAAATGTTGCATCTTCTTACGCCGTATTCTAATGTATTTAATATTTATGCGTTACGAATCGTCACGTGGCGCAGCAGCATACGCCAAGTAGCTCCAACAACACTTGTAACGTCCCAAGAAACGAAATACTGCTCGCTCGTAAATTTACCATTAATGTCTACTCGGTAACGCAAGTGGTTTGCCAGGATTCCCCCATGTCACAACGTGTTTGCCCTCAGATAAGAAGAGACCCGCTGAAACCGTGAACGTGCATTGTGCCACGTGATTTTATTTTTTTTGTATACATCTTTTACACACCATAGAACGAGCCTAAGCGATAGGAGTGGCTGATCTTATTTCGAAGATGTTGACTGTCAGGAAATCAAAGGGAATTCCTTCCTTATAGATGTATACGTATACATACCCGTTTGTAGGCGGATACCACATAGCGTAAGCACTCAGAAAAGTGTTACGCGTGGCGATCTCGTAAAAGGTCGTTCACAAAAATAACAGTCCAAAAATAAAGCCGATAACGATGTGATGCCTCGGGGTGGAAGTTCAACATCGTTAATCTGGATTACAGGCCAATGTTGTGTTTATCGCGAGACACCTAAGCCCACCTCGTTAACTCCTACTGGCTTCGTCAAATTTGCCTTCTGCCCTGTGGGCCGCTTACTAATATGCAACGGTATTCCGCCCTTTTTCCTATCCTCGTTTCGTCACTTCGTTCCTCCTGCACTCGGTCATGTTTTTTAATTGAAGTTTCCCGTCGGTAACTCAGGGATCCTTCTTACCAGTTCATACGGTACTGTCGAACATCACTGACGATAAAAATTAATTTTTAACAAAATTTTTAAAAACTTCTAATTAAAAAAATGGCCTACCGAGTGTTCTCTCATTGTTTCTGTATCTCCGATGCATAAATGCACGTACGTAGCTGTTTGTAGTTTCGCGTATTTCCTTAGCTATTTCTATTGACTGTTTCGCGTGAAAACACGAATTGCAGTGCAACTATTCTTAGTACGTGGGTGTAAGTTGTATGCTTTTCCGGATGGGGCGATGCACTTTGGCTTTAAAGCTTGGACAATTAATGAGGCCCTCGACTCCGTATATAAATTTTATTTTTCTCTACCTGACTATATAAAATTTCAGTAAAACGGGGAAAAAAATTGTCTCGCGTCGCTGAAATACGTTGAATTTAGAAAAAGAAGGACACTGCCACGAAATGCAGCTGCAATGAGAATAAACGAAAGAATTAACCGAGTTGCACTTTACTTTCGTTCTAGCGTCGCGCGAACATTCCTGCCTCGTATATTTATTTCGGATTAGCGTGACTGAGGCGACGCGCGATAATGCTCCCGTAAATTCAACTTTATTCGACCGTTCGGTTTAATTCATGGACTTGCATTAGCATACACTTCATTCTAGTATACGTATCAAGAGTCAGAGCCTACGATGCATTTTAAATGCACCTCACGTCCTTACTTTTCGTCCGAGGCTCCAGGCTTTACCAAATTTCTTTTCAGCGGCTGTATATTCCTCGGACAACAATTTATTCCGTACTTTACGATATGTCTCTGTTTGGTAGATGCCCAAAAAAAAGCTATCCAGCTTCCACGGGACGGTCCTCTTTGACAGCTGTCATGCGACGGCTTCGCCTATTGGCAAAAGAATCTTTTCCTCCTATCTAAAACCGTAAGAACGCGTATGAATTTCGCGCGGGTACAGCCCCGTACAAAAATGAATCCGGCAAACGCACGTGTAAGCAAGTCAAACTTAGAATCAGTTCGATACACCAGAGGATAATGTTTACTGGTGGAATCGTCCGAAACTACAATAAACCAAAAATCAAGATCCTGACTTCCCCAGTGGCGAAGATCCGGTTTAAAGAAATTTTACGAGTACCAACAGTCGAGCTGCGTATCACGTATGAAGCTTCTCGTCCAATCGGCTGATCGACAAGTATCGAATAAAAAAATTAATTCCAGCATCAAAAAACGCATAAGATAACAGTCCTCTTGAGTAACGACATTACTTGTTGCAGAATCTAATCACGATTGGAGCTGGACGTCTGATCGATGGAATTTTCACGGAACCGAGATTGGAGCCTGGATACAATTTGGTGGCGACCATTCCGCGCGGAGCTTCCGCACTGAACGTAACGGAACTACGTCACACGCAAAACTATCTCGGTAAAGCACATAAGCCGCCACCTTGCGTCACTCCAACTCGATACGCCGCAGCCAAAGTCAGGTTGCAGAATTCAAAATTGCAAGAAGATGCTGCAGCTGCGGAGCGTAGCGGACGACAAGCTATAAATTTAAAATATGCCCGTACCATTATGATTATAATACGTGTATCCGTAAGTGCTTTCCGCGTGCGTTCAAATAACGTTGACAAGCCTTGCGTAAATCTGCGCGATCGACAAGGATCGTTCCGACCTCAATGAATCTTTGGTCAAATTTATGAACGGCACTGACCTACCCGACAGCACCTGTCAGAAAGGAGCAAGTTTTACGACCTGCTCCTACAGTCACTGGTAAAAATGATCCCGATAATCCGGACTGACCCTGCCGATTATGGGTTTCCTCTCAGTTCACGTGCTGAGCTCGTTCGAGAAAGATCCGGTTACTAGAACCTTTTTTTTAACGATCTTCATAAATTTCGTAAATTCATCCAAAGGATTCACTGCGCTACCGGTCGATCGCCCTGATACGTCGCTCATTGTGCATCAACCCAAAGTCTCACTCACGTCCGGGTATTACGCGTAGCCGAGTGCGACTTGCCAAGATAAAGGCGCCGCGTTCTGAAACGAGTAGCCGTTATATTACGTGGATAGTGAATTGCTTCGTTAACGACACCGCGAATCCTAAGTGGGCAATAAATTAAGGCGAACGGCCAAGAAATCAGCGGGGTTACGATTACGAAAGCTCTACGGGCGGTCAGTCGGCCACTTGGCCGTTTACTCCTTGGTCTCTCCCTCTCGAGCGACCTCGGCGTTGTACGTGCTTCCTACAGCTTCAAGTAGTGCGTTGCGTATGCACCGTTAGTAATTGCTCTCAATGTAAGACGCATTGACGGAATTAACGTAGCGGCAAACCGCCGTAACTGCCCATTCGTCAATTTCATTGGTCAACGCCTACCGGTCGGTTCGACGTGCCGCTGGGTTACTTGGTCTTTAAGCTTCGCGATAGAAAATTGCGAGTTTCTATGGTAACGACCAATAAGGTACGGTAAGGTTGAGGTCTGTTTCAGTTTTTCCTATCCGATCGTATACTCTTCCTTGTAAAAGCGATCGACATACTTATTCGATCGCTTCACGGACAATTAACCCGGGCTATGGTATTATAATTGTGGGTCACCCTTAAGGCGCGATATCGACGTGCAATCGACGCTGCTTGGCTGAGCATGAAAATAATAAAGGGAGCTTGTGGCACTTTATTCGAGAACACTGTGCAGCAATGCTGAGTTATGCGTCTGGAGTTTCGACAGTGTCCTGGGCGACAGTCGATCGAACCGATTGAAAACGCGTCTTGCTCGACAAGATAAGGCAAATAGCTCGGGAGTAAATAAGAAATAGCGAAGCGAATGGCACGTTCTCGGGCGACCGGCCAAGCCTCCTTTAATCGCACGCACCAATGCAATGTGCAAATCGATAGGCGCCTGTAACGGCCAGCCACTTACTTTACCTATCATTTCAGTTCTTTTAACGCGCCGGATTAACGAGACTAACGAACTCACTTATGGACGTCACTGTCGCTTACATGCGGATTCAGGGAAATACATTAATTCCTCTCAAGTTGAAGACGCAATTTTGCCAACGAGAATTTTGCACTTTTTTTTGGAATTATTTTTTTTGAGTAAACACATTTTTTCCTTGCAAATATTCGTCATTCGTATAATAATTGTTCCAGCCATAAGGCTAAGGGACGGCAGCTTCCTTCTCAATGGTAACTACAACATCAATTGGTCTGGCGAGTACGAGGCAGCCGGCACGACTTTTGTCTACTTGCGACAAAGTCCACAGCACTTGGAGAGTTTCGCAGCAGCTGGACCATTGACCGAGGCTATTGACGTTATGGTAAATAAATGATCGAAGCTTCTCTCGTGGGGAAACCAGGATGAATGGAAAGTGCAAATCTTGCAGGGACGTAATAAGGAAATTGACAAGTAGAAAGAGTGGCGTCGCAGCCAGCCAAAGTAAATGTTATAGAATCGTAGATGCTAGAGAGAAAATAACATACGAATGCGGGTGGTCGATTATATGATAACGAATACTCCCAATTAGAGTGGAACTCGTTAGCAAGTACGTTAAACGCACGCGAGAGATCCTATAAATCGCTCACTCCACGTACGATCGATCGATATCACAAATTCTTCGAGCCTGTCTTCTACCAGACACATGTGGATCCATTCAGCTAGTTATGCAACGAGCCGCGATACTTGTCTTGGAAATGCATCATAATTTCCACCGAAGCCGCTGAGAGAGCGATGCATCTTTTTTTAGCGAGCCATGTTAAATCTGCATAGACCAGAAGTCGTTTTATTCGCATAGGCGCCTGCACGCACGCGGCTAAGGACGCGATGCATTTAATGCAGCCAATTCACTAGGCTATCGGAAGGTTTATTGGCCCCTTGGAAACTGGCGGTATTAGCATTTCCATCTATCTATCCATTGGCTGTGTATTCTCGAGTAAGTGGGTTAGACTCTGGTTAAAATCAAATCGACATTGCATAGATTTGCACAGAATTGCATACAGTCAATACTGTGCACGCTGAATTTCTAGCATTGCAGTCAATGACGCGTTGGATGCATCAACCAGATCCAATAATAAATCTGATCTGCTAGCCTGGTTCCATTGCATTATTCTCCATCCGCTTAGGTCCTGTATCAAGAACCGAACCCTGGAATCGTCTACCGTTACGTAATGCCACATGGTCCGAATCCGTTGCAGCCGAATTCTCGAGCCACCTACGGCGCAGGTAAATAGGTACCTAACCTAAAAGTTGCAAGGAATTGGGTTAGTTGTTACGTAACTTTACCGAGGCCCCCTTCGTGTTACAGCCCTGGGAAAGACTTCCGACTTTACGCCGCCAGGTCCTCATCAGAGAAAGTGAGTCAAAGGCTTAAGCGCTGTTACACCTGGACAATGCGTTGTAAATTTTTAATAAGCTCATCAAAGTGGAATTGCTGTTTTCACTTTAAAGACAATTTCCACTACGCGTACTTCGTTCAGTCGAACAGACTGTTTTAGCTCAAGATAGCTTCCACCATTACAGGGCAGAGCCAGGTAGTCCAATGGTCCACGATGAGCCTCCAGCGCCCTCGAGGAGGTTCCGAAAGCGGAAGTTCATCTGGAAGGCAAGCGGGTTGACGGAGTGCAGTAAATCATGTGGCGGAGGTAAGGGATTCTTCGATGAACTTTTTACGAGGCTAAGGAAACGCGGACGATGAACCGTCTTCATTGGGTCTAGGTGTTCAGAGCATAAAATACATCTGCGTCCGTGAACTGACTCAGGTACAGGTACTCGAGAAAAGATGTCACGCTTTGGAGAAGCCAACCTCTTCCGGTGTAAAGTGCAACGTCAAGCCATGCCCGGCAAAGTGAGTTCGATATGCGAGAGTAATGAACAATGATTATTCAAAAATTAAATTATTTTTTTATCCATTCAGATGGCGGAGTGGACCCTGGAGCGAATGCTCCGTTAGTTGCGGGAGCGGTATACGGAAACGTGAATTGGAATGCGTACAGGAAGTCAATTCCGTGCTGACGATCCGGGTAGCCGACGGTGCTTGCCTAGACCCGAAAACTCTTCCAACGAGCGAAAGCTGCACGATGCCAGAGTGCGACGAGCGTGGGAAAAACGTTCAGTCGAATCTTCCGTCGCCATATTGGAGCGTCGGAGGATGGTCTTCGGTACTTTGCTATCCTACTGTCCCTCTTTGTAGAATTTCCATGAAATCTCTAATTTTTATTTCAGTGCTCTACGACCTGCGGTCTCGGAACGCGTAACAGGGTAATCACTTGCATCACTTCAGGACGTCCTTGTTCCATGGATGATAAACCGGATGCCCAAGAGTCCTGCGACCCTGGACCATGTTTGACCAAGTCAACAGCGAGCAACGTAATTTCTTCAGGTTTTCATGGGCCCCAATGGCTGTTCACCGAATGGTCCCGGAAGGTAGATATTGGGGTAATCGTAAGAGTCCAGTCTTGCTAGAGGCTTCGCTTCGTTTTTAGTGCTCTGCGGAATGCGGCACTGGGATACAGACCAGGAGAGTCTTTTGCGGAACTTCGAGCAGAAACGAATCCTGCGACGAATCGAATCGTCCCGATACTACGAGAACGTGCTCGAGCGACAGGACCTGCAGCGGTCAATGGTTCGCAGGACCCTGGACCCAGGTTCTGTAATTCGATAGAGACTAAGCCATGACAATAAGATCGTGAATAAACACAACCCTTTTTCCTACAGTGTTCTTCGACTTGTGACTTGGGTGAGCAAACAAGGGAGGTTGCCTGTGTGACAATGTTACGTGGATCACTAAGGGTTGTATTGGACATGAATTGTCCTGCGAGCAAACCTGAGGTCAAGAAACCCTGCAGAGGACCACCTTGTGCTCCATCCTGGTTCACGTCGGACTGGACACAGGTGGGGGCTGATCAACACTGGTCGGAGTAATTTATTGTATTTACGTATTCACTTTGTTCCTACAGTGTTCAAGATCCTGTGGTAAAGGGATGCAGAAGAGGGAAGTGAAATGTCTGTCGGTAAACGGACAAACGTTCGAGCAAGATCATGCATCTTGTACGGAAAACGAACGTCCTGCAGCGCGCAGAGCTTGCAACGAGTATCCGTGCAAAAGCAATCAGGACACGTACGGGCTTGAAAATTCGCACAGGGTGATGCAAGTTCAGAACGATCCGGAGATATCGAACGGTTAGATTGTTTTGTTGATTTAATAAAAATTTAATTCACTAATTAGTCCTTTTTACAGGTCTGGATGAGAATCCATCGTGCAAGGATAATTTTCCAAATTGCAACCTCGTCATGCAGGCTCGACTCTGTGCTTATCCATTTTATCAGAAATCCTGTTGCCTCTCGTGCTCGAGCGCCAAGCAGGAAAATGAATGATAAATGTTTTTATAACTGGTGAAAAAGAAATATCCAAATTACTTGAAACACCTAGGGAGCAACTCGATTCGGAAGAAAGCTCCTGTCGTGCTTGACAATAAGATTGAGATCTGATCTCTATATTGAATAAATGTGATTCGTAATAGCAACACGATTATTAATAGCAATACAAAATTATTTATTATGATTTTTACTTAACAACTATTTCGTGTTGGCATCAGTTACCAGTCCTGTTCGATACTGGAATTTTTTCTATTGTTAATACCAATTTAGTACAGATTACGAGACCCAATTCTTAAAAATAACCCAAAAATCAAATTAAGTTCATTGACGAAATATTTAATGAAAGTTTCGCGAATTAACGCTACGCCCATAGCAATGCTTCGATCTAGAGTCACAACGTAGGAGCATGTATCCATTAATAATACTTATAAGATTGCGAAGATGCTGACATGCGTTATCAGAAAAATATGAATTTTATAAACGTTATGCCGCTCAGGAATAACAGCAATAGTCGACTTTAGAATTAATGCGATGTCTACCATAGTTATAGTTAATAAGCTTCACGTATCTCGCTTTTTTCATGTTATCATAATAAACGTAATATGATACTTCTCGGTAGTTGTTATTATTATTTAAGTAATACTTGAAACCAAGCTACGAATATGTTTTTCGTTTTTATAAATAATTGACTACTGCCAACACTTGGCAGTTCGGGCAGTTCGGTACGGGACGACTAATCGATCACTGTTTTGTCCCCTTAAACTCAACTGAAATATTAAATTTTTCATAACCTAGAACCATAGGTATTTGTTTGCATTGAAATTCGATAAGAATTCTGAAACGTTGCGAGGAGTGATAATGTTATCAGTTATGTATGTTATTCGCTATCATAACTTTGCCTATATATCTATTTTCATAACTTGACATTACTTACTGGCTGATACGGGACATTAATTCACATGTAGCGACGAATTATACTTAATGAACATTTTAATTTACGAGGCTTGCGACACGACGTTGCTATCAAATTGTGCACAGAGTAACTAATTCATAACAGCACGTGTATGGCCGACTGCATTTCATTCTTCTGCAACCGAATGACCCATTGACACTCACACACTGATGCCAACTCCCACCTGTCAAATTGTCATCAATACGTTTCACGTGATCGACGAAGCAGCAATTGGACAGGAAATTTTTAGAAAAGTTTCACATTTGTTATCATGCATAAGTTTCAATAAGAATTTTACCAATTTACACATAAGTCTGCGAATATATTTTTACTGAGATTACAAAACATTCATTACTCTGCATTCAACTAATGACATCTTCACTAATGAAATTTAACTTGGCAAAGGTTTATCCACTGATCCATTATGATCAAGTAGTTGGAGGTATGTCATGTTATCATCCTTTATCGCATTTCGACCCGCAGATTTACTCCGTGATCTGGACTCAATACAAAATTTCCAGGACGGTGCTTCACTGGAATTTCCGTTTTCGAGTTTATGGAAAATCGAAAACGAGACAGTAGACTGACCAAGGCTACTTTCGTTTGAATCAATCCGAATCTTTTGCCTGAAAAACAACAAAGAATAGTTAATATTTTAGGAAGAAAAAAAGTTCTTGAAAAAATTTGATATTTTTGCCACGCACCAATGCATATCCTTGGTCCTTCGCCAAACGGAAGATAAGCGTGTGAGGGAATCTTTCCTTTATTTTCCTTATTAAAACGTTCAGGATCGAATTTCTCGGGATCAGGAAATACATTAGGATCCTTATGAATACCCGAAACTGTAACGACTATTACATCTCCTTTTGAAATGTGCAACTTGGTTCCAGGCACATTGTATTCTTTGGTGCATTCTCGAATTAGTATCGGACCTGAGGGATATAACCGCAAAGTTTCTGTAACAAAAAAATGAAATATATTGAACATTCGAAAAACGAATATTTAAACGGAAGCAACATGTTCCTTCGCAATTCAAGATTGAAGGACCAACCGTCTACTGTCTGGGCAAGATATTCCATCTCTGCCAAATTGTCGTACGTGAGGCCGCCATGTTTCTTCAATGCTTGGTCGATGTCTTTGTGAACCTTCTCTTGAATCTCTGGGTTACAGGCCATTTCAAAAATGCAGTACGTCACGGCAGACGAGGAAGTTTCAAAACCAGCTGCAAAGAAGGCATAGGCCTGGGCCGCAGCTTCCATCATTTCCAGCTTCTTGATGTCGTTTACTGCTGTATCAAACTGAAATTACAGTAAGTTCTAATTATAAAAAAAAGAAAATGATAAAGAGAACTCTTTGACCTTTTCCTTTGGGAATTTCGTTCGCGTCGTCAGTTTCAACGTATCCTTTGTCCATCAACTGCATCAGCATGTTCAACATGTCGTGCCGCTTAATGTTATTTTGCTTCCTGTAATTGACTGTATCACTAAATACTTTTGTGAAAAAATTGGTAACTCGTGTGTCCGTAACTGGCATCTTCAATATGCGCAGAAGACTCGGCATAAAAACGAATAACAAAGCCATCAGTGGTCTAGATGCGAATGCCAATTGTCCACATTTTCGGAATTCGTTGTTCGGTTCCTTCAGGCTGTTGGATTCCAAACCGAAAGCCACGTTCGATATGACGTCAGTGGTATACCTGTGCAGAGATTCGTCACACTTCTTATAATTATCAGACGATACTACAGGAATAGAAACTGTAGAAATTACTCAATCGCCTCAAATAATACATACCTCGCTACGAAATCCTTAATTTCCACAGTTTCGTCAATTTTCAAAACTTTCTCGACGCAATCGCCAAATTCCACGCCGCATTGGCTCACAATGGGAAACATTTGCTTGATTTTGCCAGACGTAAAAGTCGGTGTCAATTTGCTGCGCAAATTCTTCCATTTCTCACCGGGAAGTCCAAACAAATGTCCGGAAAGTGGATCAACTTTCTCATCCACGTATAGTCCTCTGTCGTGGAAATGGGAAAAGTCCTTCGTCAGGACGTGGCGAATGATCTCAGGATCATTGATCACTAAGACTGGATTAATCGATATAAACATGCCAAAGTATGGGGATGTTCGATGCTTCTTGTACAACTCCGCGCACGCTTCCCCTAAAAAGATAACAGTAATCTCATGATTGATAAGATATACAGGGTGTCCCAGACTACCCGTCCACCCCTTCTAGAATGGAAAATACTGGATATTGCAAAAAATGGTTCAAACAAAAACTGTTGGGTTCTGAA
>JARQTD010000426.1:17174-34797 GCA_030142515.1 Cephus sareptanus
CAATAAACGGCAGCTCTATTTCTATGCCAAATTCTAACACGGACCCTGTTGTTCCTGTTACTTCTATGTTCTCTGGCTCGGTCTAATTGTACCATTAGCCAATCAGAATTTTGCATTTTGAAGATGAACCGAGCTCACGTACTAAGCTATGTTAGAGGAATTGGACTTGGCAATAGCAGTATATGCATATAATAAAATTTAACCACAAGAATTCGAAAAGGCGTACATCAAAGCAGATTTACAGTTAATTATTATATTTCGTCCAGTTTATATTTCGCGCTTGAGTGTACGGAGCCGTCAGTATCGCCATCTAGTGTCATTCTAATTGATTTTAATTTGGTCGTAAAATGTAATGGTCGTAGAGCTGTTTGTTTAAAAGATACTCAAAATATGTTATTTGTTTAGAATACACTGGTTTAATATAGAAATGAATTATTTATATATGAGAAATAATGTCAAAGGTTTTCTAAAATAAATGAATCTGAAAAACTAAAAAGTATTAATATATATATCAGAAACGGCATATTACGTTCCACGAAGGCAGTGTCAAAACGTTGGTGTCAACGTGATCATCACAATATTATCGTTAAAGTGTCAGATTATTGTGGAAATATTTGCTGATTTGATAGAACAAATCCTTTGGGAAGCCAAATATTGAGAGAAAAGAATGGGAAAATCACGGAACGGAAAAATCGCAGCTGCTAGTACGGCAGTTGCGTTCCTTTTGATTGTCATCGCTTTTACCACGCCCAACTGGCTTGAAACTGATGGTAAATTGGAAAACCCACAGTTTAATAAAATTGGTGAGTAATATTACATATATATATATATATTTAATATTATGAATAAATAAGTTCCAAAAACATTCGATTTTTTTATATCCAAAAAAGGTTGGGCTAAATGAGTTCTTGATGATTGTTTACATTCATGTTATAATTTGAGATAATTTGTTGGACATGCATACCAAAAATGATATTGTTACTTTTCCAATTATTTATAAATCTATATGTATTTGAAAAGGTATCTTTAACAGATATTGCTATTATATGTGTCAACAATATAGAAATTGTCAATATATAATTCAATTTATCTTTAATGTTTGTACGTCATATATTACTGTTTTTTTCTAGGTTTATGGCAAGTATGCTTTCAAGGAATTGAAGACACACATCACTTTTATGACACTAAATTTGTTGGATGTTGGTGGGTCTTTGAAGAAGAATATTACATTATCCATGATTTGTTGCTACCTGATTTCTTCGTAGCTACACAATTCTTTTTTACTCTCTGTATGACTCTACTTTTGATTGGAGGTTTCCTCACTGTACTGTACACATGTTGTTCTCGTCAGCATGACAAATACCAGTTACTTCTTTGGGCTATTGGAGCGAATCTCACACTAGCTGGTATTTGTGGTATAATCTCAGTTATTATATTTGGAGTGCATGGTGACAGTCGTGTATGGATGCCTAATTGGGAGCATAATGATATTGGATGGTCATATGCTTTAGCTGTTGTTGGTAGTTTTATTTTAGTTGAGGCAGGCATACTCTTTTTAGTCGAGGCCCGAAGACATAAGAAAAAACAGGAAAGAATACTTGGTGAAGAGGGCAAAACGCATACCACCATCTAGAACTTAAATTGAAATTGTACTACGCTCAATCCACTTTAGACAGATTACTGAACTAACGTTTTAATATGTTAGATATCAAATAACAGATTTACGTATGGCATACGTAGTGTATTTGATCGCGTAGTATTCTATATATTTCTTTCATTTTTGTCAATATGTTATATTAATAAACTAAGCAACAATAAGTTTGTGTCACATTGCAATATTACCATACTGTTATATTGAATCTCATTTATATTATTGCAATGTTGAATTTGCACGCCTCCGTCTATATCTTATAATTTATTTTAAGACTATGTGAAGTTTATCGACACGATGCTGTGCTTCTAGCATTTTTCCAAAATCATAATACTCTGCAAAATGCATCAATGAAAACATCGATATTTTTAATCATATTTTACGTTTCAATGCAGATACTTTGTTTTCCATTCTTTTATAAGATATACTAAAGGATAACCATTTTTTTACCACTAAGTATTTAAAACTTAATTTCCTTTTTTATTAGTATTGTATGCTTATATGCATGCAAACTAATTAAACATGCATTACTGGAATGTCTATCTCGTCCATAATCCGTCCTTTAATCATAAGAATAATTTGTACAAATACATTTACATTATATAACATTATTATCAAATGCATGACGTGCCTTGTTAGATTTTACATTCTTTGCAGAATGTATTCTGTTGGCGCAATTTGTAATAAATCTCAAATGTCTAATGGTATTTTTAATAAAAATATATTGTCATAGAACACTTGTGGTTTCCAATTACTCTATCGCAAACCGAATAAAAATAGAATACCACTTAAGTAATATTAATATACAGTATTAGAAATATTTTATATTACCATGTACAGATGGAAAAATAATATTACAGAAACAGTGCGCTGCTATTTGTCATTCCAGCAACTTCAGTAATTGATGATAATTGTTGAACACGCCCATGTACTGACATACTTGGCTACCGTGGGAAATAGATTTACTAGAAATTAAACTGCATACATGACTCAAGCTTCATGCTCGCGCAAGAAGATATTGTGAATATCAAAGATTGATATAAGAAGGTTTGTGACCTTGAAATTATGCAAGAGAGGGGTATTTGCATAAAATGTTCAGTGAAACGCTGTATCACTTTTTATTATGCTAGTAAGGATTCGATAAATAACCGCAACTGCATTTTCCCATGCTTCCCCCACGATTATCATTGTCTCTAGATTCATCGAAGGACTATTTCACTTTCTTGCATTGTAGTAGCCGCGTACTTTACTCTCCGACCAGAAGTGAAATATAGTTTTGTCTTTAAAAATTTAGACTTACGATTGACCATTAACGAAGTAAGCAATTATTATTATACTTGATATACCAAAGACAAACCATAGATTTTCAATTCATTCAACGGTTTAAATAATCGTATAGTACAATACGAATGGAATAGTGCGTTTCATGATTAGATTAGTGAATGGTCATTTCAAGTAGACAGTACATTTTATTAGAAATTCTATGACAGGAGTGGAGCAGTGTGTAGTCACTGCATAAACATAATCGTGCATAGTCTTATGTACAGCATTGTCATTTTATTTCATAGCAATTATTTATGTTTACGAGACATTTTAATACTTAAATACAGCTTCTTCCGCCAGGCCAGACATGCTCAATTCGTCGCTTCAGTATCGTCAAATCATAACTGTTTAGTGGGGAATGTAAACATTATTTCGGTCTAATCAGTACTAATTAATTTTGTATAACACTAAGTCTAAAAATAATTTCATTGATTACTACTGATGAAGTGCAAATGAGAAAGACTCTAAATGACTTTGTGTACTATGAAAATAGAAAACATATTGTTCATTTAAAATGTGTCACAGATTAGAATTAGGTTAGTACATGAGCCTGGTAGCTTCAATATGGCTGCTGACATCAGTGTTTTGGGTGTGGTTTAAGTGAAATCATTCTTTTAAGTGAGCGTTACATGTTATCCATTTTACTTTAGCAGGATATCCGCATTGTATTTTCATAAAAATGAAAAAACGAAGCTTGTCTGGGAACGTTGGCGTGGGGATATTCGTCGTTACTTTGGTGTGCGTTTGTGTAGCTTTTGGTACCCCAGCTTGGTTGGTTAGTGATTATCGACTCACTGGAGCAAAAGTGGATAAACTTGGACTTTGGAGACATTGTTTTCGCTCTCTTCCGAATCCACAAGAAGCTGATGCACCTAGACGTTTCTTTGTAGGGTGTCGATGGATCTTTGATCCATTTACAGCTGGTTATGCTGATATCCGCAGCTTCCTTGTACCACGTAAGTGTTACAAACTGATTGAATACCATTGTATATTACAATTATTTGTAGAGTTCTATTTGGCACAATTAATATCATTGTTATTTCAATAAATTTTAATCTATTATAGATATAAAACTATTTTGATGCTTGAGTTTAATTAGAAATCATTTGTTTACAGCATTTATGGTGGCCACGCAGCTGTTCTTTACATTATGTCTGATGTCCTGTTTGGTGTCTTGTGGTCTGATACTGCTATTTGTTTTGTGCTGTGATCCTGAGCAAAAACGTTATGTGCAGCTAATAACGATCATAGGCTATATTTTGTTAGCTGGAGGTATCAGTGGCAGCTTGGCAGTAATCATCTTTGCGTGTTTTGGAAATGCCGACGGCTGGATGTTAGGGCATGAAAATAATTACTTTGGTTATTCTTTTGCATTGGGTGTAATTGGCAGTGTACTATCCCTAATAGCTAGTACACTTTTTCTTATCGAGGCTTATGTTCAACGCAAGAAACGAAAATATCTGAAGGAGTCTCAAACGCGCTTTCAACTCGAATCTCAGGCATGACTTTCTGTAAACAGGAGCTTGTACAGACAAAAACAAATCAACTTTGTCAAAAGTGATATTATCTGTCTTATTGATAGAAATATCGAAACGTTCATTTTCTTGATATCCGTATTATTTCTAATAAATATTGCAAAATTATCCGTCCATAGGCTACTAATTTGCTGATACTTTTATTATTTAAAATACGTTTATATTAAGTATGCGTTGTGTAAGAAATCCAGATATTAATTAATTATATACTCGACTTTTTAGGTCTATAGTTTTTATGGAGAACATAATAATGTTTATCATGGCAATAGTTTTGACTCACATGTGGCCACGCGAGTATCAATATTATGCACGTGGAATATGAATTAAAAAAAAATAATTTTAACTTTCACTGTCCGTTCGTAATTGAAATATACGAAACTGCAATGTATTTATCCGTCCATAAGTACAAACAAAATCAAAGAATGATGTATGTAATACACTTACGGTTGGCTTTGTATTTCTTTTATAATGAACTATTTTATAATAAAATACATATTTACTAATTAACAAATAAAGCATTCACAAATTAGTCACATTCGTAGTCAAACAAGCTAAAAGTTTTTGTTCAGAATTTGGAATTGTCATTAAGGTTTACCTATTTAGATTGATAAAATATTGGTTTGATGTTTCAAGATTAAACGAAGTATCAAATTTAAATTTGTAACAATAAGGAAGATATCACGGTTGAAGAAAATGTGTATTTCTTATACAAAACTTCAAACGCGTTTTTTTCGAAATCGTATTTTATAAAATCAATTTCAGACATATCTCAGAAAAGGTTGATTCGATTTACTTGAAATTTACATGGTTATTCTACAAATAGTTATTTAGTCTCTATCATAGGTTGTTTTGAATGCTTAGTTTCCCCATTATCAAAAAAACATGATTTTTTAAATAAAAAATCACTAAAAATTTTTACGACCATTTTTTTAACAAAATTTAAAAAACGGATATAATAAAGACAAGTTTTACTAATGTATTTTAAGATCATCTTTGGTTTTTTATTTTAATTAACTCCTATGGAAGATACATCTGGTATCACAGAGCCACGATTTGTAACCTGCCTAGAACCGATGGCTGTATTTCCGCCATATCTCAACATTTTTTATATAACGGAAAAATATGTACTTTTCACTATAAAAAATGTAACAAATAAACCTTATAGTGTCGTACAAAACAGTTCTTGAAAGTTATTTATTTTTGGCACCACTAGGTACACCCCCTTAAAGAATATTTTATGTAAAAAGAAAAGCATGGTATGTGTTTGAATTATTTTAGTATTCAGTTGGTGAAATATTTCATAAATAGTAATATAGATATTAAGATATTCCATTATAGATAAGACATTATTTGAATATTTAGAATTTGCAGCATGTTCAAACTAATTTCGAATATTTTTGTCAAATAAAATAGCTAGCGGTCTTTCGAATATTCAGTTCATCTTCTTCACTGACAAGTGCATTTAAAAGAAAATTAAGTTGGTGATATTGGCAGTTCTTTTACAATACAGGGTGCGTTCCGAAATGTACTGACTGGTACTGACAGTACTGCCAGTATCACTGAACTATAACCATACAGGAATCCGTACGGCAGTGGTGGGGGCGAGTAGAGAGAGATAGCAAGGACACAGACGATGTTAGAAATCTGTCTATATCTCACACTGTAGAGTCTCTGAAAAAGTTTAAGCTGGATGACTTTAGTAATAAAGCCATGTTTTTAGCAAACAATCTTCGAAACTATTTGCAATTTTTGGAAATATTTACTTACAAAAAGATAAACCTGAGGTAGAACTCCACAGGGTATTTATCATAAATTTGTACTTCGGTAATAGCTTTGTGCTAGTGTGGCTGGCACTAATATGCGGCGTTACAACATTTTTGCAGGGCTTGTATGTACATACACCACATGCGCAGTCCAATTCGGAAAGGACAACCTTATAACAACGGGATGTGAGACAGCTCCGCACTGGCCGAGCTACCTCCGAATACAGGCGTACGGATTCCAGTATGGTTATAGTTTAGTGGCCAGTACTGTAACCAACGCTGTGTCCTTATTAATCTACATATACGCATCTAAGCCAGATGTAATTACTTTTACATTACTGGCAGTACATTTCGGAACGCACCCACAATCGACGCAGATAGACACGCTTCTCTTAGATACACTATGGCCCTTACTCATACCTCTCTTTTAGCGTTAAGAGACGTCTTTTATCGACTGCTATCTGCTGTCTTTTAACGACTAATAGACGTCTCTTAACGCTAAAAGAGAGGTATGAGTAAGGGCCTATGCCATTAGAGAATTCTGTTAGATCCAACAAATAAGCTTTCGGCTCTAAGCGACATGTGTTGATCTGTGTCAATTAATACCATAAGGGAAAAATGCCATTGAAAATGCTATAAGTACACTGAACTCTAACCATACTGAAATCCGTACACCTGTATTCGGAGGTAACCTGGCCAGCGCGGAGCTGTTTCACTCCACGTGGTTATAAGGTTGTCCTTTTCGAATTGGAATGCGCATGTGGTGTACAAGCCCTGTGAAAATGTTGCAATGCCGCATATTAGTGCCAGCCACGCCAGTACTAAAATACAAATTTGTTAAGAATGTCCAGGTACTCCTGTTTAAATTCGTGTACATTAATGTGGAGCCCTACCGTAGGTTTATTTTTTTTAAGTAAATATTTCTGAAAATTGCAAAGGAAAAACATGGCTTTATTACTAAAGTCATCCACCTTAAACTTTTTCAGAGATTGTACAGTGTGTGATACAGACGGGCTACTGCCACTAATATATACATATATCAGTGATCAGTGGCTACCACGGCTTATTGAATTGAAGCCAGTTGTATAATAGACTGCTGATAGGTTCGACATAGAATTCGTGGTGCAGAAGCACTATGACGACTTACTGGAGTAATTTTCGTCTTTTCGACATTTTTCCAAGAGACACTTTTTGCTTAGAATAATTTTTCCTATCTAAAATTTTCCGATGTACCAGAAGTCGTGCTACACCCTGTATACAGGTCTTGAAACTCTTCCAATTTTAGCGTGGTGGGGGGTGAAGCTTACGCTAAATATTTTTGTTTCCTGACGCTGCAACTAGTTGGCGCTGCGGTAAGGTAAGGTTTGACAACACAACCTCTAAATTTTGGAAGACCAATACGGTTATGAAGGTTAGAAATAGATGACAGAACCATTCTGTCTCTCTCGCATACAACCTTACTTTACCGCTCACGGCACTAGTGGTCACAACGGGAAACTTTTTTCATTATTTTAAGCGGTGTACCCCCACCACGCAAGTTTCAAGACCTGTATGTAAGACCGTGGTGGCTACTACCCTCGGCTGTGTCCTTGCTATCTCTCTCTACTCGCCCCCACCATTGCCGTACGGATTCCAGATGGTAGAGTTCAGTGTATAGGTAGTGTACTCTAGTAGTTGCTAACAGTATTGGTGATGAAGGCGTGGCGGATTATAATTTTGATTGTTGTGTCATCATAACGTGTAAACAATTATTTTTCGACCGTCCAAAGAAACCATTAACTTCAGTCGTGTTCCAAAATTAATAAAAATGTCAGCAGAAAAACAAGAATATCATCGAGCTTCGAGTAAGTTAACAATTATTCTAAAAACATTCAATTTTTTGGGAATATAACCTTAACAATTTGTACATTTTAATCAACAGACGCTGTGGTTTTTGGAGGTATCATTACATACGGAGCTGGATTATTACTGATTATGGCATACATCAGGTAACCATTGGTTTTAAATGGTTAACGAGTAACAAAAATCAAAACAACTGAAATAGAATCAAATTTAACCATTAACGTAGTATAACAGTTACTTTTTCATATGATCGGTTTTATAAAACTTTCCTGTAGTTTTAAATTTTTAATAGAATTTTGAACAGTTCAAATATCAGTAGTTCTCTATGACATCTATATATTTTTATATATTAGCAAGGAAAGTTCCAAAATGATTATTTTTCACTAAACCCAAGATTGTGTAGATTATTTTTACATTTTCTATATACTGAAATAAGTACAAAAGTAAGATAATCATGATTATTCTTTACAATCAGTAGATTAACTATACAAGTTATTTTTTTAGTCCCTACTGGATACAATCATACCAAGAAACATTCAGCAGCTTTAAGCATATGGGTCTATGGGAATATTGCTTCCACGAGTTTCGATTTCCATACTTTCAGTTTGATAAATTGTTTGATGGATGTCATCAAATCTACTCAGACGAGGTTTATGTGATTAGAAAATGGCTTTTACCAGGTTGGCTCATGTCGGTGCAGGCATTTGTTACACTTGCTGTAATGTTGTCATTTTTTGGGCAAGTTGTCATTGCTATGATTCTGATTAGATGGCCTCTTCATTTTGTGTTACATTATGAGTGGCTTCTATCCTGTATTGCGTTTGTTTGCGATGCTGCATCTGGTGAGTATATCTTTATTTCAATGTGCCATACATAAAAAGCATAGCATTATTGATTCAGTATAACTATAACTGCCCTTAATAATTTGCAATCCTAATTTTGGTTATAATTGCAGGGGCTCTGTTGTTTCTGGCAGTAGCTATTTTTGGTGGACAGTGTTGGCGTCGGGATTGGTTAATGTACCCAAATTTTAATCACTTATCATGGTCATATGGCCTTGCAGTGATCTCTTTTATGCTCCATTGTGTGGGAGCATTTTTTTTGTATTTGGATGCTCGTGTGGGCTATCAGTTACGTAAAGAGTCTCGTAATTTGGTCATGCAAATGCAGCCTAATCCTCAAAGTCATCATGGTTCTCAACGTAGTGGATACATATAAGTTATCTTCTTGCAAGCATACATTATGCCAATGGGCATTTACATTTTTCTTAAATATTTGATATAACACGACCATGTAATTTATGTATCGTATTCAATTCTTGATACTTTAGAATACATGCACGCGAATTCCATGATTAATAGTTGAAGATCTACGATGTTCAATATACAATAATATTCCGTCCAACCACAGCAGTGAATATATATATTTTTATTTATAGAATACAAAACGTAACCTAATAACGATAATAATTATATTTTAAAATAAGTGTAATAGCTGAAATGATATTTCTGCATCTTAGAACTGTAATTATGTCAATCTATTTTATTGATATTTAACATTTTCCGACTTATATGAATTGAATCCTGAAAACTAATCGAGTTTCTGAACTATTTGAAGTATTGGTAATGTCGGCTGATTCTATATAATTTTAATGGGGATGATGACCAGGTTTCTACCCACAGAAAAACAACAGTTTTATGACGTTTTAGCCTGGTTTTGGGCCCTCTTCAGGTAATTTATTAATCCAAAGAAAATACAAGAAAAGAAAACTAATTCTAACATATGTTCTAATATTTTAAATTATGTTGATGTGTTACAATTTGTGAAATTAAAACTTTATGAAACATTTGTACAGAATCTTTGTGAGATATTTTTTCTTAAATACTTACAGGTGCATTAAGGATGAGGCATGTCGTTAATATTAGGTAGCATTTCCCGTGTAAGGGAATGTTCAGAGCAGAGATGGGCACCCTCAAATGAAAATTACAAGTCGAATGGTTTTTCACTCGAAAAAGTATTTGAAAATACAATTTAAATACTTTTACGAATGAAAAACCATTCGATTTGTAATTTTCATTTGAAGGTGCCCATCCCTGGTTCAGAATCAGGAATTAGAAAGTAATGACGTCAAAGGGTAAAAAGATACATCGCCCTCTCTTCTTGATACGTCTCATCGTTCTACAATAAGAAATATTTTCAGATTATAGAAGATAAGTCAAAGATAAATACTAGCATATCAGTATGTAAAGGATATTGGATTGTGAGATTAATAGTTTTTTATTTGTAACTTATAGAAATGCAGTATGGGTGCAAGAGATGTCGGGGTCGGAATGGAATAATATTAAGTGGTTGTTCCGTTAATATTATTTCAAATTCTTAATTAAATTCCTGACATATGGCGACAGTAACCCAGATATCTCTTGCATCCATATTGCATTTCTGTAAGTTACAAAAAAAAAACTATTAATCTCACAATTCAATATCCTTTACATACTGATATGCTAGTATTTATCTTTTACTTATCTTTTATAATCTGAGAATATATCGTATTGTAGGACGATGAGACGTATCAAAAAGTGAGGGCGATGTATCTTTTTACCTTTTGACGTCATTACTTTTAATTCCTGACTCTGAACATTCCCTTATAATAGGAATGATATCTAATATTAACGACATGCCTCATCCTTAACGCACCTGTAAGTATTTAAGAAAATATGTCTCACAAAGGTTTTGTACAAATGTCTCACAAAGATTTAATTTCACAAATTCTAACACATCAACATAATTTAAAATGTTAGAATTAGTTTTCTTTTCTTGTATTTTCTGGCTGGAAACCTGGTCAACGTCATCTTCATTAAAATTTCTGAACTATGTAATAAATTGCTGAAACATTAACGTATAATATCCATCAAAATCTTTAGCTTCACATGGAAATTTTACTGCCCTATAAAGTGACCTCATATTTTTATTTACACCGGCTGAACAATTATAACTACGAATTTCTGTTATGATCATAATTTAAAAAAGCTGTGGTTCATGTATACAGGGTTAGTTAGTAGAAACGCACCAGCAGAAGTTGGCCGCAAGTGGCCGACATGGCAATGTGGCCTCTTCAAAAAATGACATGTGACTGTAACCAATTCTCATAAGCGCAAACTGACAGTTCGCATAGCAATAAGGTTTTCGAAAAATTTCAATAGTTAGGTTACTGAAATAATTAATTAATATTATAATGACAAAATGTAATGTCAGTTAAGATTTATTTTCACAACAGATTTTTTTCATGCACTTTTTTGCTATAAAAACATTTGTCGGCCGTGTCGGCCACTTGCGACCAACTTCTGCTGGTGCGTTTCTACTGACTAACCCTGTACATATAATTATTTTACACGAATTCTAAATTTCTATAACTGTTTGGATTTATCTATATAGTTACAAGTTTCAATTTCTAGCAGCTGCCCATATTTTCATTAATGTTTAAAATGGACGAAATTTCAACTAATCAAAGAATTATAAATTTATTATTTTTTAAATCACTGTATGGTTACATTCTTGTTAAAATTTTTATAAAATATGATATATGAAATGAAATAAAAATATTAAAAAATTTTAAATCTTGTTTTAAAACTCACCTGGTATTGTGAACTGTGCGGCAATGTCCATAATAGTGCGTATCGTTTCCAACGATGTATTTCCATCAAGAATAAGAAGGCCAGATTTCTCTAAATTAGTTTGATGTCTTACTATTATATCCGGACTGATTGCACTAAAAGCATCCATTTCACCAATTCCGAACAGACATTCGCCAGCGTTATTGATTATGGCAGTATATCTGGAGAAATTCAAAATGAGTTTATATAGGCATGAGATGAATACGTCATTTATAAATCTATAAATAGAATCTTGGAAATAATGCCTTATTTATAAATTAGATCTAGAATAATAATAATAATTTATGAAAAATAAAAAAATCAAATTTGTACAATCGCTTAACACTACCATTCAGAAACCTAAATACACCTAATAAAAAAACAACATAACATATATATCTAGGCTCTTGACCGGTGATGCATATTAATTTCTTTTAAATAATAAAAATTTGTAAAGACAGTATTTAAAGGGAATTAAAATTTATTGATAAATTAGAAAACCGTAGTTTCCAGATTGAAGTCTTTAGTCTTCAGTCGAGATGTTGATTACTTTAGATTTCCACTGTTAAATAGGTACTTCATAAACCATCTTGTATTCTTATGAATTATATGATTATCTCCGATTATTTCGTCTTGAGAAACAACAAACTAATATATTTATTAGTTAATTGCAAAGTGAAGGATTATATCATGTGTATGATCAAATTTTTAAGTAGATTAATGTGGTTCGAGTAGCATAATAATAATAATAATAACAACAACAACAATAATAATTATATTTCTATTTTGATGTATACCCTGTATGTCGTTCATTACAAAAATATTTCCTATCTAAGGTATTATCTTTGAAACAAGCGAAATGACAGAGATTTATCAGTTTATAAATTTTCATATATCGTTTAAATAATGTAATAAAAAAAAATGAAAAAAATTCCAAGATTTTTAATTTATAAATCATCATGCCATGTAAAAAAAGCATCTCTTAGAAATTTTATCCATTTTTACCACTTGAATTATCTCGAAAGATATATAGCTATTTTAATACGCGAAGTACAAATTTATAGTGTAAGTTTGGTTTTTTTCATTTCGTATACCTAGATGGTAAATAATTCTGAAATGTTGCACGCACGACCATTAAGCACCAACCAAGAACATATACAAAATGCAGGTTCATATCTTGGAAATGCCCGCATGCTCCAGGCACCTTAATATCACGAAATACAAAAACAAAAAAATCTTCACCTGGCTGTATTTGCCGTGTTCAGTACTTGCATCATATCTTCGTTGCCCTGGAGGCTTTTAATTATCCCCTTTCCAGGTTCATCATTTCCCACAACTGATAATAATTTGGTCCCATTCACGCCAAGATTATTTAAAGCAACTGCAACATTTCGGGCTACACCGCCATAACTTTTTCGACTCTGCCCCTTATACATACGTCCATCAAACTGTAACATTCCCGTAAATATTTTTACTAATATATTATTCATGGTGGAAATATTTAACTAAAAAAAAACCGTTACATATAATCAGATCGTGAAAATACCATATTATTTCTATATTATCTATGATGAAGCAGTAATTAATATCTTCAGAATAAAAAGAAAAAGATAAAGCTATACGGTTACAAAGAAGTATAGTTCTTCAAACCTTTCTGCGTACGCCAATATAGATTTGCGCACACTCAACAGTTAGTTTGGTTGCCCACCGTAAAGGCGCCACACCAAGAATTGTCAGTCTGGTTGCCTACCGCGGGCGATAATTGTATCCATCCTCTCAAATTATGCGAGTCGACATTCAACAAATCTTTCATCGTGTTAATTTGCGTTTTCCGCAAAAAAGTTTAAAAAAAAATACAAAAAAGTCTATCAATTTCATCATATACAATCACGAGTAGAATTCTTGAGCGAGACGGAACTGAGGACAAGGCCAACTTCAAGATCAACGTTGCTTAGATTTTCTCTGTGCGAGAAGTTCTAACGATTTATTTTCCTAGTACGCTCGATTGCATTCCTAAGCAGCTGTTCGAGATGGACTGGTATTGGGACGAATGGATATAAATCATATTTGCCAGCCGAAAAGTATTTTCGTGGAGATGGTCGACGTGACGTGACCAGAGGTGTTCCCGTGGGTGAACATAAGACTGGTGCGATACTTCAAGTTCAATTCGGTGGAAAATGATAATACACCTGGATTAATAAATCATCGAAGGTCAGTATCCATGTGTTCCAAAATACCACGAGTTATTCCGAAGCTTGTAGGTACAGTAAAGAAATAATGGATAAGGAGTGAGATGCAAGATGTGGAAGACGGCCTATACAAGAATAACATTCCTTCATCTAGGTTATTTTACTCAAAAGTAACTAAATCGATAGACACACGTTTCATTGATTTCGTATTAAATATTGCTGCCCGATTTATCAGGTGACTGTTCATTATTTGCGTTTTCGAAGTTTTAAACAGATCATGAAAATTTGGTTGGTCGTTCAAGAAATTGTCAAACAGAATCTCTTATGTTTCACAGATTAATGGCGGGATGGAGAATGATTTTTAGATAGTGATGAATCAGGAAATATCTACTAAGAGTGGCAACTGTCACGTACTAAAATCTGAAAAGTAATTTTTCGGGATGTCAGGGTTGCATACCGCCATAAATTTTTCATTTTTCTCGTGCTCCCCCTCTTTCTCTTCTTCGTCCCCGCTTTGGTGAACACCTATGAATAACGAATGGCATCTTTTCCTCGTCTCTCGCTTTCTCTTCGAAAAATTTAATTAATTATAAGAAATAACAAAAACTTTCCTCGAGTGGACGATATTGTTTCACTTCAGTCGAGCATCCAGCCATTTAATTTATTGCGCAAGGGCGTGCGCTACACATCACGTCTACTTCCTACCCACGAATAAACAATACCACTCGTCACATGAAACTAACAGTATAACTTACTCGGATAGATATTTTGTATATTTAACAAAGAATGACAGAATGAAGAAGGATTAGAAACATGGATCAGAGGAGGAAATATTCCATGATAATCTAGTGAAAAGTAGGAAACAGGATATTTCCTTTGGTATCGAATAAATGGGCGTTAAAGGGATGAGGCGGGAGCAAGCGCGGAGAGGTTGAACGATCGATGGACCCTTAAAATTGGTTGACATTTTAACACTGCTTCAATAATATTACATTGCAGCAAGGGGATGATCAAAAACTCAAAATGATTTGCCATAATGTCAAACCGAAAGTTACTTCGACTCGGAAGATTATCATTAAATGTATTATGCATGAACGCCTCTATATATACAGCCAGCTTATACCTGAGACTTTGCGAGGAAAATCGATAATAGAATTGCCTATGGCATGTGAGACCATTCTAAAGGCAAGGTGATTTCGGAGCCTCCTCGCCCCATCTCTTACATTGAGAAATTTCTTTTCATAAAATATGACAGGCTCCGTTATTAGTATTCCTCGCAATTCCAAAATCGACTGGATTCACGTCATGCTAGGCTACTCAGCTGGTACTTTCAGATATGGGTTTCGTAGAATATCAAAAACTATGTCATAAAATATGAAGAATTCTTTAGTCATATATCCCAAAGACCGATAGTTCATTCGATAATATTACCATGCTCTATGCCATACCACTCATTGTCAGTTTTACTAGCAAGATTTTGTTTACAACGAATGAGTATTGATGTTTGATACCTATTAATTATGTATAATAATTATAAAGTACCGGGACATGGAAGTCCCGTTTTTTCGTTTCGAGGCTTCACATAAATAATAATCCCGAAAGAATAATAAAGACAATAATAGAACAAAAGAAGCGACCCGACTGATTAATATTTTTATTCCGGAATCATAGAACTTTAGTAGTAATTTACGCTTAGGTGACAGCAGCGATTTTTCTTCGAATTCAACAGACTCTGCTTTTAAATTACAGAGTACTATGGAAATAAACTCTCGATGCAAACCTCTCGTCTAACACTCGACCGAGGAAAGGTTATCCACAAAGACATTAAGGGAGGTTTGATAGTATGACGGTGATGCTGCTGCAACGTTCCGCCTCCCCGCAGTTGACGCACAGCCAAAAGATCGCCAACAGCAATACAAAGCCACCATTCCTGTTTTTCTTTGAGAGTCAAGAGCACCGAAGCAGCGACAGCAAGCACAACAATAATAACAATAGCACCGGCACAAACAACAACGTTATAAGAAATAATAATAATAGCAAGATCATTGGGACAACAACGCGTGAAAGCGGTGATAGTGGTGTTAGTGGTGGTGTCGGTGGTGGTGGTGGTGGCGGTGGTGGCTACGGTGGTGGTGGCGGCATTTGTAGTGGAGGTGGCGTCAGCGTCTGTGGTAGCGGTGGCGGCGGTGGTGCCAGCGTAGCGGCGGCGGCAACGTCGCACACCAGGATTGGGGGGCAGGGTGTCGCGATGCGATATTATCGTTTGTGGATATATGCTTGCAACATAGTCGTATTTGGCAGTGCTGTAGGGCTGGCGACTGCCGTATCACGAACACTACTCTTTTCGGGGGATCCCCGACGTCAGTTAATACCAGGCGTACCCCGAGCCTTCGACCCCACGGCACTCTACGCCTACCTCGCACTTGCGACTCAATTGGGCCTGATGCAATTTCTTGGATGTGTTGCCGCGAGACGACTTAATACTCGTCTCCTCAATACCTACTGGATTCTTCTACTAGCTCTTCTCTTTGGGGATACAGTTGTAGGCATAGCCTGGGTCTTTCGGTTTGAAAGAATGTGCGCTGAACTTCGGCCTACTCTCAGGTTTAAATTGCAAACAGAGTACGCGAAAGAGCCGCGCTTCAGCGAACAGTGGGATCGTCTTCAGCGGGAATTTTCTTGCTGCGGTGTCACCGGACCGCGTGACTTCGGTTCTCGCTGGCCTCAGACTTGCTGCCCCCCTGCTTCTAATGCCAGCGAATCTTGTTTACAACCCTATGTCCGCGGTTGCGAGGAGTCCCTTATGCGGTGGCTCCGCAGAACAGCCGATCTTCTGTTTGTACTAGGGTTTTGCGTTATTACCTTTGCCAAACTCTGCTTTCTTGGAATTTTACGTTATGAAATACGAGAAATGATCCAGAAGATACGGCTGCTCCGCGAGCCGCCGTCTGCGGTTCCTCCGTTGATTCAACCATTCTCTCAAGTCATACCGGATACAACAAATAATGGGGGCATAGTCAGGCGGCCAACTTTACCTACAGCAACATCCGGTATGAATTTCCATGAGTTACTATAAGTTTTTAATAATTTTTTCAAATCCTGTAGTACGAATTGATCAGGACTAATGGATTTGTTTCTAGGAAATACAACGCTATTGATGCAATCCGACGACTGCAATTCCGGAAGACATCCGCTATTGGCAAATACGGTACAAGATGGAGGTGCTGACAGTGACACAAACAGTCACTGTGCTTTAATACTTGAAGAATTAACACCGACGCCAGCTCCCCATAACTATGGATCTCGAGAGAAGAGCAACGGAAACAACAACTACGAAATGCGAGAATTCAATAGAAGATTGCTACTCTCGAATGGAAACAGTCCCGGAGCAGGTGTAACTGCTGCGAGTCAAAGTAGACATACCTGACTATGGAAGTGGTGGCGACACACCTGGAATTGTTTTTCCTATAACAACAACAGACCCTCAGAATTAAAAATATATAACTAAACATATATTGTGTTTTTTAAGTCTATGGATGAGCCTAAGGCTTCAAAAACGGACATACGCTGGAGGATCAAATTTTAAGGTAGACATACCGCTTCACACTAGTCAAATCAGTGCTAAATTTTTAATAACGTTTTTACAATTTCTGGTGGTTTAATTAATAGT
>JARQTD010000427.1:6687-16707 GCA_030142515.1 Cephus sareptanus
AAAGAGTCTCGGCGGGCCGTGCCCCGTACGGCGGGTTGCCTGTACTTGGCGCGAGACTCGACCGAGTCTCTTGATATTAAAACCTTGGGTGAATATTCCGATTTGTATCTAAAAACTGATGTTTTACGTTTGGCTGATATTTTCGAAAATTTTAGACGCAACTGCTTCTCTACGTATAAGTTAGATCCTTTGCATTATAACACTGCACCCGGACTTTCATTCGATGCTATGCTCAAGTGTACGGGCGTTGAAATGGAACTCCGCGATGATGTAGAAATGTTATTGTTTGTCGAGCGAGGTATTCGTGGCGATAGAGCCCAATGTTCTAACAGATACGCCAAGGCTAACAATAGATATATGGGCGCGGATTTCGACCAACCAAAGAAGAATCATGTCTCATATACTATGATGTCAATAATTTGTACGGTGCAGCTATGAGTCACTTCCTGCCGGTCAACTCGTTCGAATGGGAGCAATATATCGAACAACTGGATATTTGTAAGATTCCCAATAATTCCACTATAGGGTATACATATACTTGAAGTAGATCTAGGGTGCCCCGCGGAGCTTCATGAAGTTTACAAAGACTTATCACTATGCCCCGAGCATTTTGTACCTCCTCTCCCACGATATAATGGGAGAAAGTTAATGACTACACTTTTCCCGAAAAAAAGGTACATCATTCATAATGAAAATTTAAAACAGTGTTTAAGTTTAGGTATGAAATTAACAAAAATTCATAGAGTTTTAAAGTTTAATCAAGCTCCATGGTTAAAAAAATATATAAATTTAAATACGGAGATGAGGAAAAAATCTAGAAATTATTTCGAGAAAAACTTATAAACTGACGAATAATTCGGTTTTTGGTAAAACAATGGAGAACGTTAGGAAGCAAAAAGACGTTAGACTCATTACTAAATGGAATGGGAGGTATGGAGCAAAAGCTCTCATAACAAAACCAAATGTTCATAGCTGCAACGTCTTTGACGAGGATATGGTTATAATCGAATTGAATCGTACCAGAATTAAATTCAATAAACCTATATATGTAGGTTTTTCAATTCTGGACATCTCTAAAACATATATTTATGATTTTCACTATACTATTATACATCAAGAAGACTTTCGGCGAGCAAGCAAAATTAATGTACACCGGCACGGATAGCTTGATATACCACTTTAATGTTCCCAACGTATACGAATTAATTAAGTGCGATGTACACAAATTCGACACTTCAGACTATCCTTCGGATAATGTATACGGTATACCATTAGTCAATAAGAAAGTTCTAGGTCTGATGAAGGATGAAAATAATGGTAAAATCATGACGGAGTTTGTAGGACTACGGGCGAAATTGTACAGTTTTCGGATTTTAGACGAAACTAGGGATAGGAAGCGTGCGAAAGGAATCAAAGGATCTACGTCAAAGATCATAACCTTCGATGATTATCTGCAGTGTCTCGAGCGTCGGAAAAATTTGATTAAACCTCAAAATTTGATTCAAAGCAAAAAACATGAGGTTTATACTGTTGAGCAAAATAAAATAGCATTAAGTTGGAATGATTATAAGAGAGTGATTGTTTCTCATACAACGGATATCCTCCCATGGGGTTATAAAATATGTTAAAACATGTAAGCGTGTGTAGGGAAAAAATGAATTTTTCGTCATAACCTCAACGCGTACCGATGACCTGGGTGGCATCATCCAAATTTTTATTGTCCTTAGTGTAACGTGCTCCTTACCAGGATGGAGGGAAGAAAAAAAAAATTAATTTTTTATTTTTTTAAATATTTAAAATTTTTTAAATTTTTATTATTTTTTTTAATAATAAATTTATATATATTAAAATTAATTAAGTTTTGTTTATTTCAAACTCCTTATAAGTCCGACTTATTAATCCAAGTGTTATGTGATTCATCGAAACCTAACCATTTAACAAAAAGTCTATTCCCATGTTTCCTCAACACCTTCTCCACAAGGTATATGTCGGAGTACTTGACACTGATAAGTTCCTGTTCGTAAAAGCCGCCTTCGATAGGATGATCCTGGTAGTCTTTGAGTTTGTACGTCACCGGATGGGTATTCACCACTTAGCTTATCGTAAAAATTTCTGTTGGCCAGTTAGGTGTGTAGCCTTTTTCAAAAATGTATTTGAATTTGCTTCTTCGAACTTTGTCTCCAACTTTAAATTTTGCAACTCTAAGTGTGGATTTAATCTTGAAATTCTTGTACACTCGATGCAGTACTTTTTTTTCGTTTCTAGCAGTGGCGTCTATCGGTTTCATACCAATGGTTCGATGCTTACTACTATTGTAAGGGAATAGCAGGTCTGATAAGATGTTTATCCAACGATGGTCACCCTGCAGGCTAAATTGTTTCTACATATTATTTGTTAGAGTACGATTGAAACGTTCACAGATCGATACCTTCAAGTTGCTGAATGTCGAGTACATAGCAATACCATGTTTTTGCATTAGATTCTTCAATTCGGTATTGTAAAATTCACGACCTTCGTCCACTTACAATTTCTTGGGTATCCGTTCCTGCAGCAGTATAGATTTCATAGATGTCATCACGTCCTTAGCATTCTTGCTCTTCGTCGGCACGGCCCAAGTAAACTTGAAAATATGTATATCGATGACGGTGAGCAGGTATTTGTATCCATCGTTCTCTCTTGCGTACACTGATATGTCAACGAGATCCGCTTGCCAAGTCTCATCCAGCCCACGGATGTCAACGTGTCGACACTGATAATTTCTTCTAGCAGGTCTATGCAGTTCTTCCACCACCGCTAACATTTTCCATCAATTCTCCAGTGCATTCAGTCTGGCGTCCAGCTGAGAAATGATCTCAGAGTTGCGAATCGTTAAGTCTTGCCCTGTCTTTATATCTGTTTCTAGACGATTCAAGACATCCTTCGCGGTAGAATCCAGAGCGCGAATCATTAAGTTGTCGTTATCGATTTCATTGCACATTTCAGCAGTCTTACGAAGTACGGTACCGACTTCCTGCTTTACTACAGTTTCCATGAGATTCAAGGTAACAGCTCCTCGGGATTGGCAACGTTGCACAGCCTCTTGTTATCAATGTCATAGTAACCTGCAGCAGTGAATTTGAATCCAGCACCAGAAAGACCACGGCTACTCGTAACCGCGGCCTTGCTACTTAACTGACGTCTAAACACGTCCACGCTCATGTCTAAAGTGACGATCACGATCGTTTTATCGAATTAATAAATAATACCAGCCTTACGCAACTCTTCGATAATCGATACGATTTTGTTGGAGTGGCTGGGATTACCTGCTTCCTGAGACCCAAGGAGCAAACGAAGACGGTCTACTAGTTCATTGGGATCGTCCCAGTACACGTAATCCGTTAGTCTGTCCTTAGCAGCGATCATGTACCGTAGTATGATACCTTTGCCTGTTACAGAGAACTGTTCAATTAGTTTTGCAATAACATTTTTAAATTTGAAACTCTTGCTCCTACGAATATCACCATCAGGTTTATAGTACTTTTTATATGCATTCGTTGTTATAATAATGTTTTTGTAATTGTTCAAGTCATCCTGGGTTACATGAGTTTCGTTAGGTATCTTCCTGAACAAGAGTTCGATCAAACCGTTAGTTTTCGGATAACTGGTATCGCCTATATGTATTTGATCACCCTCAAAACTTATAGGTAAACTCCAACCATCAACTTCTTCTTGGAAAGTTTACGCACACCATAGATAGTATCCAATTGTTTATTCTGCCTCGATAGCAGCATACTAAGATACCGTTGCATCGAATCATTTTGATTAACGGGTAAATCCACATCATTCTTGTGTCCATCATCACCATCATCATCATCATCATTATCATCATCATCATTATCATCATCATCATCATCTTGAATATCACTGATTTCCCCGATAGTGGAATCATTTTTGAGCGTATTAAAGGATCCATTCGTTGTTTCAAACGTATCATTCATTCGTGCTTTGTTTTATTTCATCTTTGATTTGATCTTTCATTTCATCCTTAATCTTATCTTTTATAGTATTATGCTCTGTTTGAAATACGTTCACCAGTTTCTGCAGCGGAGTCACTACCGGTTTGAATACCTTACTCATCGCATGCGCGACATTCTCTTTACTCAATTTTATCATGCGATGCTTTCTGCGAATCGAATCGCTAGCTTTAGCGATTTAACGCAAGATGTCTTTCTGCTCTTCAAGTTTTCGACGCTGCATGTTGCAATTACTAAATCCAAAATGCTACTGCATTCATTTTTCCGATAATCACTCTTTTATGCTCACGAAGCAATCGAATCCTTTTCTATATCGACCCTCGTTGAGTTCACTATCCTTGTCTATTACGAGAAACCCACATTTGCTCTCGTTCCAGCATACCGAACATAAGTCTCTGAACTGCACGTACGTCATATCAGTATTTACATGATCATCGTAAACGTGCTAGAGATTCATTTCATCCTGCTTAAAGAGCACAAGCAAATTAGCATTGTCGTGTACGAGATGTTTGAGAATGCGAGCGTAGGTCTGACAAAGATAGAAACAGTCAACATCTCTGTGTCGCCCCATACTGAAGAAGGCTCTCATGTTATCTTGTTTCTCGCAAGCTATATCATCATAAATAATTATTGAATTGCGGCGTGCCTCGTTTGGTGGCAGCACTTGTTCATGTTCCGTAAATGCAAAATATTCAACACCATCCACGGAATCGAGTAAACGTTTTAAAAACTGAAACTTTGGTTGATCCAGTGATTTTGAGTATACGTAGATGTTTTCGAATCTCAATCCATTAGGGTGTGTTATGAGAGCGAGCAATGCATTTGTCTTGCCGCAGTTTGACGGTCCGCAAAATACCGCACGTATACTGTTCGGAAGTAATTCACCATGACGTTTCCTCGTCTTTCTCCTCTTAACTCGCGTTAATTCGTCGAAGTTCGGTACAGGTAACTTGATAGACTGTGTCTCAAACCTCATCTTGATCATGACTAATGCGAAAATTATAAATAACATGTTTATAAAGATCATCGTTCATTCGGAACTGTTTCACGATAGGGTGAGGACATGATTATGCATGTTAAACGTAGATGTATGGGAAAAAAGAAGCGCCATAGTGGTAAGGGCTTAGTCAACAAAATCATCAACAGTCTACCAGTTGAATTACATATACCTGACTATCAATACTATGGACCCGATACAAAACTAGCGAAAAGACTCGCACGAGGTGATTTGGGTATCAATCCTCTCGACGCAGCTTGCAAAGAGCACGATATTGCGTACTCGAAGAATCGGGAAAACCTAGAACATAAAGGGGCGGCTGACAGGATACGAGTTGCCAATAAAGCTTGGAAACGTGTCTTCGCGAAGGACGCGAGCATCGGTGAGAAGGCAGCTGCCTGGTCTGTAGCGGACATAATGAACGCTAAATCAAAACTCGGTATGGGTATCGCGAAAAAGAAGAAGAAGCCTAAGAAGAAAATAACGCTGAGAAAAGTTATCGAAGCAGCCAAATGATCGATGACACAAAACAACGATGTACAGGTAGTAATTCAGTCTGCTCTTAGGGGTGCGCAAACAGCTGCCAAGCAGGCTGGTGGAAAGAAGAATATACGTGCACCACGTGTTCTATCCGTACTATCCAAAGTTGGAGGTTTCCTGCCGTTTCTCGTCCCTATGTTTTCGGGTCTGAGCGCTGTTGGAGCGTTAGCAGGAGGTGCAGCAGGTATAGCCAAAGCCGTGAACGATGCCAAGGCAACCAAAGAACAATTGAAGGAAAGCCAACGACATAATAAAACGATGGAATCCATCGCGCTCGGCAAAGCACTGTACTTGAAATCCTACAAGAAGGGACTGGTCATTCATCTAAAGCCAAAAAACTTGAAGTGAAGCTACCACGTCGAGCGTTAACTGATGCACATTTACTCAAGTACGCCAGGCTCATGAACATTCCACATTTTCGTGGAATTTTTATGCGGAATGTTATGCGAAAAGGTGGATCGTACAAATACGAATCGGTAATCGTTAATCTCGACGATGAGGATGGTTCCGGAACACACTGGGTCGCCTACATGAAGAAAAAAGACTCAGTAATTTATTTTGACAGTTTCGGTAATCTTCGCCCCCCACTAGATCTCATTAGGTATCTCGACGTTGGTAGTGTAAAATATAATTATGAACGGTATCAGAACTATGATACTTTCGAATGTGGTCACTTGTCTCTCAAATTCTTATGTGGACAGTTAAATCGTAAGAATAAGTATCGTCTATATAAACATTCTGCATAATTTCATATCGTCAGTCAAGCGTTTGCAATCATGGAAGATTCATTCACGTTAACTTTATCAGGCAATTCTTCTATACTCGAAGCCCAGTACTTTCCTCCAATCGAGCTTTCTCGAGATAAAAGTCATGCTCTGGGGCTCATCGAATTACTAACCTTTAATTCGATTCCTAATGTGGACACTGGTCACAACAAGTTTTACGTGGGGGATAAAGTTATCGTTATGCCCATTGGTAGCTATGAGATAGAGGATATCGAAAACTATGTACAAAGTGCGTTGATAGATAAAAATATCCTAATTCGTATTAAGCCTAACAATAATACCCTGTGCAGTGAAATTAAGTGTAACCGTGACATCAATTTTCAACCTGATGATTCGATTGGTCGCTTGTTGGGTTTTACTCAACGCGTTTTGGAAGCTAATAAATTACATACATCGGATGTACCTGTAGCCATTCTCAAGGTGAACGCCTTGCGAGTCGAATGCAACATTACTACAGGCGCTTACATAAACGAACGTAAGGTGCATACCATCCACGAATTCTTTCCAGTTGTACCACCAGGATATAAGATTATAGAGGTGCCGTCGCACGTCATTTACCTCCCAGTAACGAGCAAGACAATAGATCACCTACAGCTTCGAATAGTCGATCAGGACGGAGACTTGGTGAATTTTCAAGGAGAAATCATAACGATAAGACTACACGTGAAATCCATGTGATAATGGGGATCGTGTATAACCGAAAGATTGGTAGTGGTTATAATAGCGGCTATAATAATGAACCGATATGTCTAAAAGGAATCAGTCATCGTCCGCGCTGCAAAGCGTTAACACCTAAAAACGTGTTATTCCTGAGAAATCTGGGAGTCAAGGTCACACCAGTCGGAAGAGGAAACTAAAACGTTCATTCTGTTGCTGCATTATTTTTATCCGCTACTTATCATGGAGGAAGAAACTTTAAATATTCGGACACCAATCACCTTCGATAAGTCTATAGCGCACTGCGAAACGCATGCACGCCAGCCTTACGCATCGTCAACGTTCAACAACAGTGATGAAATACGAATCTCCGTCCAACATCAAGACTTGTGTTTACTACCGAGCAGAAGTTCGCTGCATGTATACGGAAAGCTCGTCAAGGAAGATGGTTCTACGTCGGTTACAAACACAACCTTGGTTAATAACGGCATTTGTCATCTTTTCGATGAGATTCGTTATAAAATGAATGGTATAGAGATCGATCGAAATAAGAACGTTAGTCTCACGAGTCTCATGAAGGGCTACCTTTCCCTGACTCCTGGTCAACGCTCGGTGATGGATAACGCTGGTTGGATGCAAGGAGAGAAATTGACCGATGCAGCTGGTTAATTTGACTTATCGATACCACTGAGTATGATACTAGGCTTTGCTGAAAATGATCGCAAGGTCGTCGTAAACGCTAAGCACGAGTTGATTCTGACGAGAGCATCTGACTGATGTCAATGCCATTGTGCAAACTGCTCGGGAAGAATGCAAAGTTGTAATTCAAAAATTGGAATGGTTGATATCGTACGTAAAGGTTTCCGATCGTCGAAAGATAGAACTGGTGAAATTCATCGAGAAGGATGCACCCATCCCTATGAGCTTCCGTACCTGGGAACTGTACGAGTATCCTCTACTGCCTACCACATCCAAACACATGTGAACCGTCAAGACGTCCAGTCAACTTGAAAAACCTCGATACGTTATATTGGGATTCCAAACTGGAAAAAAGAATAATAAAAATAAGAATGCCAGTCACTTTGACTATTGCAATGTCAGAGATGTTAAACTCTTCTTGAATTCACAATGCTACCCCTATGGAAACCTAAACCTCGACATTGGTCGTAATCAGTTTGCTCTGCAGTACGAGATGTATGTAAACTTTCAAGCTACTTATTACGGCAAAGAGCTTGAGCCCATTCTAAAGAAGAATGATTTCCTCGCCTATGGTTCACTAATTGTCATCGATTGCTCCAAGCAAAATGAGTCGCTCAAATTTGGACCAAGCGACGTTCGTCCCGAATTCGAGGCAGACCAAAATTTTCCCACCAAAACATTACCGTTCTGTTTAACTTTGCATGATCGAATAGTAGAATATAATCCAATTAATGGTGGGGTAAAAAATTAGTATAAAAACCCTGCGATCTTCTCTATGCAAGCAGTCTATCACAATTGAGTTCATCGTGGACGTACAAGGTTTCAAGAAACCCTCGGACGAGTTTGTCTTAAAGGAGCTGTCTGTGATTGGAGTGGGTTGCGATTTCTCCGAGCCTGCGACGTTTCTGTTTCAACCATCGTGTTCATGGAGCTCTCTTCCGACGAAATACAAGTGCATAAATTTGTGGTTACAACGCAACTTTCATGATATTTCTTGGAACTCCGGCGATACATTTTAAAACCAAACTAGAAACATTCTTCGAGTCATTTTACGAGATGCTACCAAAATTTATGTAAAAGGATTGGTAAAGAAAAATTGGTTGGAGAATTTTATGGGGCAATCGTTAAACATCGTGACCTTGGGGGATCTGGACTGCTCTTCGATGCAAAAATTGAGAAAAAGTTCACTTACCCTATGTACGCATCACCATGCTCCGCATTTCAATTGTGCGATGGAAAATGTTAAATCGTTAAGGACTTGGATGATGGAATGTATATTTTTTGATTAAGAATAAAGTGTGTGTGAAAAAAATAAGCGGTTGTATTTTTTTTTTACTTACTTGACAATTTATTTATTTAAATCATAAGTATGAACGTTTACAAATATCGAAATTCGATGAGGTTGAACTTCCCACCGAGGTAACGCATACAAAGCCGATTTTCAGCGATATACAAAACCATCCGTTGAAAGAAATCTTCATCGTCCGTTAGAACCATTCAGATCCTTGCTGGCAGGAGTACTGAGAAGCTGTTTTCCACGTCAACGATGTGTCTTGCTCCAAATTTCGTTTGAATTTTCTTTATGCTGGTAATCTTGTCTTCTTTTTCAACCTTCAGTTCTGATAACTTTTTCGTTGGCGGGAAACCCTCCAGACGCGCCACTTTGTTAATTTTTGAGAAGTCAATTTTCGCACAGGTTGGATTAAATCTTCTTCTCAAATCTATTCTTACTTTCAGTTCACGTTCTTTCTCCAACCTCGATTAATTGCGACAGTAAACTAATGAAAGAGCAACAAGCTCTTCCTTATATAGAGGGCACTCTTCTTCTTCTTCTTAAGAGTGTGAAGGAATTTTAATTAAGTAAACAATTCATGGATCTACATTTCGGCATTATACACAGGTTTCCTAAATTCTTTGACATCAAAGATCCACCGTCTCGATGCGCAATTCCTCTCGAATAAATAGTGCACATTAAATTATTGTAAACAATTTTTTTAGTAACGTACAAAGGGTAATTTGACACCTCCTTTGATTTTTACCGTCTCTCCAAGGCCACTGTATCGTAGCGGAACGACAGAGGCGAAGAAGGCATGATGATGAAATGTCATCGAAACTCTTCGGTGACATACAAAGTGTCATTCCTTCTCTCCACCGACTCCACACGCTAGTCTGGGGGGGGGGGGAGTGTAAAGGGAGAGGGGGGAGCTGCCAGGGGATCGGAAGTACAAAATTCGGTAACGTACAAAGGGTTGCCGATCATCTCCTTTGGAAATCCACCGCTTCCACGTGCGAGGTCAATGTATCATGGATGAGACTGAGGTGGGGTTGC